>JAPYYW010002446.1:0-25538 GCA_030522545.1 Cremastinae sp. A BG-2022a
TCGTTTTTTTTTTCAATTCTGATATAAATTAAATAGATCTGAAAACATCGATCGTCCGAATTTTCGTTTTTGTTTCTTTGAAATACGAAACTAGAATTTGAATTTTCCTAGGGTCAATTTTTCATCAGAAGTGGTGGAATCTCTGTCACACGCGTACCGCCTTATTTTCTGAAAAAACACGACAGTTCTCCGAGTCGGAAGTAATATGAGTTAGCGAGAACAAGTACAAACAACACACGGACTGACGTTTTTCGTTAATTCGAGCCAAGTCGCACGCTTGAGAAAAAATGAAAAGAAAAATACCGAAAATAAACTGAGGCACGTCTCAACAGGCGATGAAAGATACGTTCAATTTTCCGGAAATTCGAGTCCAGGTTTCTCACACTTGTGGGCAAAAAAAAAATGAAATTGTCACGCTTTCATAAAAAAGCAAGCATCCAATAAAAATTTCAAAAAGCTCCATATATAGTGTTTTTTATTTTTATAGTATCCCATCAATTTTTGGGAGGTGGTGCCATGGGATACAAGTCAGGTTCAATAATTAGGTTTCGACGAAAAGTCTTGAAAACGTGATATTTCTCAAGTTCAATGTCATATATATCAAGAAAAATAATAGAAAATGGGATCTTATATATTGGAAGCTATACACTGAAAACAGAGTTAGTTGGAAAATATTTAGTAGCAAACATTTAGTTGATAAAAGACTTGTTCATTAGAAATAATTAAATGACGCTTTAAAGTTAAATGCCAATGAAATTGCCAAAGAATTTAATTCACATTTATAAAATCTAAAATGATGTTTACTTGGTCAAGTTTATTATAATTATTTATTAATAATTTCTACGAACTTTTTAGAAATTTTCTTTAAGGTCATTTCATGCAAATAACACCTTATTAAAGAGGAACTATAGAGTCCCTGTCTAAAGATAAGTTTTTCATGATAGATTTATGAAAATTATATATGCAATTTGTCATAAATTTTGAAATAACGTATTAAAAATTTAATCACTTTGTTACCATTGTAAAAATCAATCCAGTTCATCCTTAAATCTTGTCAAAAATTGGTATATATGGAAGTCAATACTATTATATAGTGCATTAAGGAGGTCGTGCTGCTACTCGTTAGTCAATTGAGTAACTTTAATAAAAAGTTTTTAATGACCGTTGACATAATATTTTAAACATTTGAATTTTGAATATTTTAAATAATTAAAGAATTTAGGTGTAAAATTTGCTGTAAATAAAGCATTAAAAGATAAATATTTCGTTAATAGTTGGTCAATTGACTTCGTCGTCGTCAGCTCGCTTTGCCAGTTTTTAGAGGTTAAACATATAGGAGGTTCAACATTAATTGAAAATATTTCAAAAATTATCTCGATAACTTACGTTTTTTACGACTCCATATGAATCGTTGATAATTAATTAAAAAGTTAATTAAAAATTTGTTTAGCTGTCTAATCGTTAATTATTTTTAAAATTCTATTCAAGAAATATGTTAAGCATTCCGTCATAAGAGCCCGTGTTAAAATTGCATATTTTAAAATTAAATTATTCAAATGTTTGATTACCTATAAAATTTTTTTTTCTTTCTGTACGGTTTTATGAACTCTACAACATATTTTTAAAAAGATTTATCTAATAACTCTCACCGTAGTACGACTTCTTTAACAAATGTGCAAAGAATAAAAAATAATTTTTTTATCGTTTCCTTCTTCTTCTCTCGCAAAGAATATAGTTGTAAATTGGCGATGTCTCGTCACGCTCTGCGGAGTCAAAAATTGCACTTTTCCCGGAGAGAAGTCGGCCGAGTTTCTCGAATTCTTGGAGCAAGCGAAAAAGAGACACCGAAAAGGAATAATAAGGGAAGTTCGTTTTCGGGCGAATTTTCAGTAAGCAAAAAATCTGTAGGAGCCGCGGGGGGGCGAGACTATCGCGTGTGGACGAAATAGGAAGTGTGAGAAGGATGGAAAAAGTATGAGAGAGAAAAAAAGAAGAGAGATAGTGAGAGAGGAAGAGCGAGAGAGGAAAAAATGGAGGAAAAAAAGAGAAAAGAAAGGGAGAAGCGTGAGTGACGCGCGTGACGATTCCGATAATGCAAAAGGTCGTAAAACACTAATGCCCGATCATGAGAAGAAGTCGTCTCCTGCGACGGCTCTAGGCTACGACGAATCTACCAGCACATTGTCCTTTGTTGAGACTCCGAGGTCCGGAACTAATTCCTTCCTAGACACCCAGTCCCTTATCCCTTTTCTCCTCATCCGCACTTATTCTCTCTCTCTCTCTCTCGTTCACCTTTCCTCTATGTTCTTTAATACTTTAATCTATATATTGATAAAAAATCTTTTTTTTTATCATCGAAAAATAGTTCTCTTTTACACTGGAATCTTGATGCTCGACATTGCACCTCTATACATTTTTCTTATTCAGATTCAAAATCATGAGATCCTTTTAATTTCGAATGGACGACATTATATAATTATATTATAATAATCTGATGATGCTTTAAAAATACTACATTTTAGTATGGTAGTATAGTGTTTGATATAGTGTATAATATAAGTATAAAAATGTAGCATTTAATGTAGTGTAAAGGATAAAATAGTGTAATGTAGCATATATAGAAGTACAGTACAGAGTATAGGGTAGTATTTTAATTAATCTTAATTGCAAGTATACTGCGTATTTTAACGTATTAAGGAATGTAGTGTTCAAAATCGAAAATGATGGAAAATTTTTTAAAATTTTACACAATATTAAAAGTGACATCTCTAAAAGGTTGTATAAAAATTTCACGACGATTAGGAAGCTTCTTGTTAATATATTTGTTAAAAATTGTTATTTACTGTATACCTTCCGATAAGGGCACGTGTTTGAAGTTGCTATTTTGTATAATAAATATCTCAGTAACGAGCTTCCTAATTTAAGTGAAATTTTGCACTGATGATCTTTGTATGACGTTAAAGCAGCTTTATCTAATTTAAAAAAAAAATTTATCATTTTTTTGTGCAATCATGTGGAAAGTAAACCTGTCATTGGATGACCTTGAATTTTAAATATGTTTTTCTTCAATTGATTTGCAGCAAATTTTCTTAATAAATTTTTTCTCTCAAACGATTTTGTATGGGAGAAAAACTTGATTTTTTACTCCACGGACTCAACACCCTTAAATCCAGGTGAACCAAGCCATACTTTTGGTTCATTTAAATATTTAGCAGTTGAAATAAGAAATTTAATTTTTTTCTATTATTGTTATTATATTACTCAACGTATAGATGCTGTCGCGTCTATTAATAATTTATTACATATGTTTACGAAAATTTCTTTTTAGCGCATTAAAAAAATTATTTTTAATATTCTTTCAAAGAGAAAAAAAAAATAGACGAAATTTTATATCGCATTGTATGCCATAATACGTCTAATAAAAATCAGATTACACGCGAGTATAGAAAGATGGGAGTTTCCTTTCGATAAAGTGACGCGCACCATGAGAAGAATTGAACGAAAAGGAGAGAGAGAGAGAGATTTTTTGAAAAATAAGAACAGGGTGGTGGTATGGCTTGAAAGAAGCGTGTAAGGTTCCATTGCGGCTTCGTCTCACCTTTCTCTATAGATTTTTTTATAATACGACTTGGCGGTCTGTTTGACAACGCGCCGCGCGAGCGTTTTCATCCAAATTTTCTTTCATCGAAACAAATGATTTATATTCTTGACTATCACTACACGATTACACCCCGTCGAATTATATAGCAAAAAAAAAGAAAGAAAAAAAATTAATTTATACATATAATAATTATGTTTGACAATAAAATAAATTCGATTATCAAAAAAATAGGCTCGAAGATTAATGGTAAAAAAATGTAAATATAATAATACGTTATTTGTGTAGTTTCGAAGGCCACGTAAAAGGGAAACGCGATCTCTGAAAAAAGGATTAAAATGTACCCTCTCGTTACAACAAAAGGGATGAAAAAAAAAATTGAAAGTGCGCATATATAGAAACTTGTTCATCTATGTCGTTTTTTGTGACAAAAAGAGGTAGAAATAGCGCTCATGTTTCGTGTGAACGTGGATCCATTATTGGCATGCTCCATGGCTCAATATTGAGACACGGGTATGCGAGTGTTCTCGATTTAACAATGGCGGAATTCGCTACCGGGACACGAGGCAGCGTTGCTCCACCCACTCGGGCTCGTACTACACGGCTTTTGTATACATATACGGAAGTTACCTATTTTCTCGAACGTTTTTATCATGCACTGTCTATATATAAAGTAATTTTTACATATGATAATTTTTGCACGTATTTTAACATTTTTTAAGTGAAAAATAAATTTTTTAATGCTTTTTATTTATAGCATTAAGTATTATATAAAGAAAACAAGAAAAATAATTTAGTTAAAACATTTTTTTGATATACAGTTTTTGTGTAATTGATGAAATTTAAGGTTTACCGATCTACGTGTTTATATATTTCTATTCTGTGCGTATGAATAAGAGACGACTACAATTATGTACAAGAGTGAAAAATAAATTTTTTTATGCTTTTTATTTATAGCATTAAGTATTATATAAAGAAAACAAGAAAAATAATTTAGTTAAAACATTCTTTTGATATAGTTTCTGTGTAATTGATGTACTTAAAGGTTTACAGATCTACGTGTTTATATATTTCTATTATGTGCGTATGAATAAGAAACGACTGCAATGCTTGATAATCGATTATATGCAAGAAAAGAAACCGAAAAAAATTGTTCTTATATATTTGGTACCAAGGATCATTGTTACAAAATTTCATCGAGTTCTCTGAATTATTTTTATACATGTCGTTTTTATTTTAATCGATTGCATACTTGCTAATTTTGATTTAATATTTAACATTTATTGAGCACTGAAAACATTAATTATTATCTGTATTGTTAAAATGCTTTTATGAAAATTATAGAATGTTATTTCCAAAAGTATCATAATGAATATAAAATGTTTACGTCAGTGTAATGTTTTTTGGCCTGTTTCTTAATTTTTGTATAATTCTTTAGTAGATTATATGACAGTTTTTGTCATTCGTGGAGAATATAAAGAGCAGCGAGAAAATGACATTGCCCAAATTATATCAAATTGCTCTTTTTCTTTCTCTCTCCCCTCGATTGGTTCTTCTCGCCGGCTCACGCCGATATTTGTGTTGAAAAAATAATGCGAGCAAACGAGGGTCGTTACAGCAGTCTCGCGACAAATCCATACATCCACTCTGGATTTATGGCCCAGCCCATTGTTCACCCTTTCAATAGAAGTCTCGAGTAATTGCGATGAGAAGATGGACTCCATATAAAAATAGACATTTGAATCCGTTGTTAAAATTTTACCTAACAGCTTTTATTTATATGTTTCCATTTGACGAAATCGTCATCAAATTTTCATTCAAATTTGCACGTTTTTTCGGAAATTAATTGAACAGCGAGTTTAAAATTAAAATTAATTTAATGAAAATATCCAATTTGTATTATTGTTTTTGTTGTCAAAAACAAGTAATTGTTTACTTTTTTATTTAGATATGTACAGATATTTGTAGATATTTAGATTTGCCTCACTCGTCGAATTTTTCCTTCGAGACTCTTGAAAACGAGACTTGGATGAATAAGAAGAACCGAGTGCATGGCCGAAAAACACGGAAGCCGAAAGTCCAGAGCCATCACAGACTCATTATCAGCTTGTTGAGAAAAAATTTATCGGGTTCGTCGACTGGGCCAGCCAATGACATATCTTCTCTCTAGCCCATCTCACTTCCAATCTTCCTCTCTCGTCTCATCCATTTTTGTTTTCTTCATACAGAAAGCAAAAGCGAGGAGATTGGTCTCTTTTTCGTATCTCTCTTTCTTTTCTTTTTTTTGTTTCTTCGTTTTCCCATTTTGTCGCCGCACTTTTCCCATGAAGTGTGGTCCAGGAACGCTACATTTTTCTAGCGGGGTGGCCCTCTGGATACGGCCGCCTTTCATCTTTCCCGACATCGCTCTTCGCTCTTTCTTCTCCGCCTCTTTTTCCATATTCTTTACCCCGGTTTCCCCAGACTGACATTCGACAAGCGCGAAACAAACCAAACGTCTTTCTCAAAATTGCGTCAACTTGTCTCCATTTTCTTCCCCTCCACCTTTTTTTACGTTTTATGTAAACTATATATTTACAATAACGTATAATTGTCCCAATAGTTGAATATATAAAATCTTTTCTATTTTATTTTTAACTTTTAAATATTTAAATTAAAAAAATTCTTATCAAATTCATATCTAAATTGTTTTCCCATATTTTAGCGATTCAAAAACCAGTTTATGTTTTCATTTATAACAATATTTATAGTTAAAACTGAATTATTATATTATAATTATATTTTTAGATTATAATATTATAATGATAATATCCTATATTAATAAAAACATGGGGCCTCTAATCGATTCATTGGAATAGAGCGTATTATATTATTTTCAAAGTGATTTTGACAGGTTCAAAATTTTAATAATTAATGTTTAATTCACTGTAAAGTTGGAAAAAACTCTGTAAAGCTCAATATTTTTAATTTTTTTTCTCTTTCTAACAAAAATTAAGTCAAATATACTCACTATGTATGCATAATTACGAACTTGATGCCTAAATTTCGATTTTATCGAAATTTTTTCCTATCATTCATTTTTTTCACAACCGCAACCGCGTAAAGATAGCTGTTATCAGAGCTAGGAATGTTAATAAAATGATGACAAGACGTCAAAATCTTTTGACAGCTGTCTTTTTAATCGAATCGTGAACCCGTTTTACAAAAACAAGTCAAATTGGCCCAAAAACTGTGGCTATTATTTGAAACTATTATTTTTTGGGAAACAATTATACAATCGATAAGATCCAAAAATATATTCACTTGTAATAATTGTTATTATATATTATATAATAATTATATATTATGTACACTGAGAAAAAATGTTGATTGAATCTACTAAAATTTTGTTGATTCGATAAATACTGGTTGAAATTTTGTTGATTCAACAAAATTTTAGTAGATTCAATCAACATTTTTCCTCAGTGTAAGTAATAACAATTATACAGTAATAATTGTTATTTTATATTATATAATAATAATTATTATTATATCTAATATAATATAATACAATATTATATAATAACAATTATTGTTATTATATTATAGTTGTTAGTAAATAGTAAAATCTATTATTTTTTTTCAGTAAATTTTCAAAATTTGGCATATACATAATGTAGAAAAGAAAAACGTGATAATTGAAATGTAACGGGAGGGTTGAATCGAGTCAAGATGAGTTCCGGGGATCGTGCAGAATTAGGTGGGTCCGAGTGTTGGATAAAAGGCCGAATGGACATAAGGCCGAAAATATCATATTCTGGGTACAGAGCGGCAGGCGTGGAGGATGTGATTCCCGGCGGGTGTGGGGCGAGATCCGATATATATAATAATAAATATATAAGAGAGTATCGTGGCTCGACTGCTCGTTTGGAAGTTCTCTCATTGTTGTGGCAGGACCTCAACACGTGTGTGGTTACAACTTTATGTGCGAGGCCACGAGGGATGCGGCTAATCTGTGCGAACGACGTCCAGGAAACGAGACAGGAAAAAAGAATAAAGAAAAAAAAAACGATATAGAGCGAAATATTTCAGAGAACGCGAGAGCGAGAGAGACGAAATATATTTCAATGAGAGAAATAGGAGAGGACCTGGGGATGAAATTCGTTTCACACTTGGATACGACTCTCTGCTGAGGGAGATAGAAAAATATTTATAATGGAAATAATAAGTAAAGAATCAGAGAGAGCGGAATTTTAAAATTGAACGAGTAAAAAAGAAAAGTTTAAAATGAGCATAAATAATTTTAATATATAAAACGAAGATAGTAAACAATGGAAATAAAGGAAAATAGATGAGTGGAAAAAAAAATGAAAAAAAAAGTTAATTTTAGATGAAATAGTGAAAAGTGCAGGTAAAAAATTAATCGGCAAAAGAGCAAGAAATTACAAAAAAAAAGAATAAAATTTAAATATTAAGGTAGTTCAATATAGAATGAAAAGAAAAAATAAAATGTAGAAAAAGTGCCAGATTGAAAAAGTGAGAAAATAACGAGGCAGAAGATAAAAAAAGACACATGATCGAAAAATATACAAGCTATGCACTAAATCATTTTTACACGTTCCGAGCTGCGGAAAACACCAAGTTCGAGCACGTAAAGTCGGGCACAATATGGTTGATCGAGCGTAAGGGGTCGAATCCCCCTCGAGAAAATCATTCGGAGAAAAATCGTACACGCGCGTTTTTATTCGTGTTTTCGTGTCGACGTCGAAACGGGAGAAACTCTCTGATCTGCTCTCTGTGAGGTTTCCTATCAAGTGTGCGGTAAACACGCGCGTTCGACGCTCTATTGGCAAACGTAATGATTTCCACCGCGTCCTGCCAACATTGATTTGTGGCTCCATTAGTTCTGGGCTCGTCATTTCGTTTCGAACTCGCTTCTTCTTTCCTCTCTCTCTCTCTCTCTCTCTCTCTCTCTCTCTATTTTTTCTTAACACCTGGCCATTTTAATGGCTCCATGTATCTCTTCGTCTCCCTCTCTCTCTCTCTCTCTCTCTCTCTCTCTCTTTTGTCACGGTTTTGTCCAATGTTCACCAAATACAATCTAACACACTCGATAAATCCGCATTAGTTATTTTTCCGGTTGTCTTTTCGTTTTTTTCGATCTCTTTCTCTAATGTTTCTCAATTTATTTTTTTAAGTATAGTTTTGTCGTACGTTACTTGGGAACTACGCGAGAAGCTTTGTGATATTTTAGTTAGTCATATTTTGGTATATAAAACCTGTAAATATAGTTAAAACATTGAATTCATTTTTTTAATAATCTTTATAGCCTGTTTGATGGGAAATGAATTTTTTTTAATGATCCCATAATTGCCAAATATAAAAATATTTGCCAATTGAAGGAAAAAATATACGTCTATAATAAAATATATGTATAAATATAGAAACTTTAAAAAAAAATTAAAAAGCAAGAAAATTTGCAAAGATTTTGAAAAAAAATGAATGTTTCCAGAGTGCTTGGGTGAGCATGAACACTTTTTTTCTTGAGGTAATATGGCCATGGCGCTAAAATTTTCGTCTTAGTTTTTCTCACATAAAAGGGGGTTTGCGAGTAAAAGTTCATTAAGAAAGGTTATTGTAAATTGGCTAAAGAATAACATACTCAAAATACAAGACCGTCCAAGGTGACATGTGCTTGCTATGTAATTGACAAAATTTAAAAAAAAATTTAGTTCAGAGTTAAGAAAAAAAATTAAATAAAGCTTCTATTCGATGTTATATAAAAATGTGTGCAAAATTTTAGAAAACTTCATCATGTTGAAATTGAAAAATTTATTGTTGAAGATCGCAATATTTAACACGTGTTCTTATGGAAAGATGCAAAAAAATGAGATTTTTACCAATAAATATCTCGACTTCTGCATGGCGAAACCTCCTAAAAATTAACACACGTGTGCATACGACGTTAAAAAAAGTTTATGGAAAATTTAAACAAAATATGTACTAAATGATATATACTGCATGGGGCAATTACCTTAATCAGAGATTATTTACGTCAAACATCTTATTGTTATTGAACAAATGAAATGATATTCACAAACACCAATTTCATCGAATCAAAATTTTTTTAGTATAACAAAAACAAATTGTAATTGTATTCTGTTCCAGATTATTTTTCATCATCTCTTTTTTTTTCATCAACTGTACGACCTGCAATTGTACATACTGCAATTAATACACGTGTGCATATACGACGTTAAAAAAAGTTTATGGAAAATTTAAACAAAATGTGAACTGAACACATACCTTGGTGCAATTACCTTAAATTTCGCGTATTGACAAACATAAAGAAACAAACGTTCCAATTTATTTTCTTCGCAGCGAATACTCATCAGGATCACGTTATATTTTCTCATCAGTCTTTTCGTTTCGGCGACCAAGTGTCCCATTCGTTTCCGGCGGCGAGTTTTCTCATTGCCGAAATTTTGACAGATTCGTGGCTCCGACTCGAGCTCAAACGTTGTTTGTGCTATTTAAGCGGTTTCGACGATCGCTTTTTTTTGTCCCGTTGCCGAAAAGGCGATTTCTGGTTGTAAAAGCAGAGGGAACAAAATTTGTCGAGATTTCGGCGCTACGACATATATCGCCTTTTAACTTTCTCTCTCCATCTCTCTGGATATCTCTTTCTCTTTCCCTTTTTCCCTCTCGATCTCTTAATGTTACCGGTCCACCTATAAATGTATACTATTGTGTACACAGCCCGCCAAAGGGAACGCGGATTCGGGGCAACGCGCGCCAGCACGCTCGTGATTAATGACTCCGTTCCAGTAGGATTCGAATTCGTCGACATGGAGCGAAAGCGACGAACCGTGCGCGAATTCAATTCTTTTTTTTTTTTTCAAAATAGATTATTCGTCGAGGAAAAATGTTTATCCGAATCCTGAGTTTTTTTTTTATAAATTCATTATTGTTTTTATAAAAAATTCGAAAAGAAAAATAAAAGTGCACTAAACTGCAAAAATATAAAAAAGAATATTAACGTCGAAGTTGAAACAAAAAATAATATTTCAGCGATATACATAGAATTGTATATTTAGAATACTAAATACATTGTGAAGTAAAATAATGACTGAAAAAAATTTTCAGAATATTTTTTTCGTAAATAAAAATTAACAAACGTTGTCGTACAACCGTATCATTAATATCAATTAATCTAAAGCAATAAATTAGTATGCCTAAATGAGAAATAGATGAAATTATTTCTAAGATTTTTTAAGGTCTGGTTTTCATTGGAATAAAAGTAGTAGTATATACAAAAATATCGAAAAAAGTTAACATTAACATTGAAAAACCTACACTTTGCGATTAATTATAAGAAAAAGGTATAAATATATCTAAAAATACTCTTAACGAACAAATAAAGTGTAAGAATAACCATGACAGCAGAATAAATACATTTTAAAAGAATATATGTTTATAATAATATCAAATATACAATAATAAAATAAAACTATAATAATATGGGTGTAGTTTTTTTAGAATACTTATATGAAAATAATAAATAAATAATATCCAATAATAATATATAATAAACTTATTTTGTTTAGACTTGATGTTCGTTCGAATCCTGCGCTGAAGCTATAGTGACTTATTCTGGTCCTCGAGCGCGCGCGCGGCTCTTCTTTTCTCCCTCTTTTTTTTTTCTTCGTTCCCGGTGTGTCGTTGTGGAGGAGCGTTTTGTCGAGGTGTTGTCACCCAATTGTCGTTCGTCGTTAGTTCCTGCACGCAGATTTTTCGAGTTGAGCACAGAAATAACGTGTGTCCGTGGACGTTAAATATTTTTTTCCCCTCTTTGCGCCCCCACGAGTTTACACACAACAGGGTGACACGCAGTTTATGCGATTTCATTGTCGGCGACGAGACGCGTACACGTACTTTGGCCACGGGGACGGATTTTTCTCTCTCGCCCTCTGCGCTCTCTCTCTTTTTTTTTCTCGATCCCTAAAAGTCAGAATAGAGAGAAAACTTTTCGATGTCTTCATTCTCGTGTATCGTCCTCGCATTTTATTCTGTCTGGCTCTGTCTGTCTCTCTCTCTCTCTCTCTTTCTTTTTTTCCCGAGCTTTGTCAAGATTAAATTTTGCGGTTATAAAGGTGCATCGACTGTCATCCCTTCTCGCAACGGAAAGAAAAAAAAATCGGACTAAGGGATCGGCTTTTTCTTTTCTTCAAGTTTCCTAATAAAACGTCCCAGCAGGTTCGATTTCAACATTTTTTGTTTATTCGCAACAAAAATGCTTAAAAAATTTATCAAATCTATAATTCGAACAATCCATTTTATTTGCTAGCCCCGAGTCTTTTAAGAAGTAAGCGATTTTTCAAAAGTTTCAACAAATTAATGTCTATGTTTATGTCACTAATTTTGAATTTATCGATTATAATTTATGTATTTTTGTATTAATTTGCATATTTGTATTTAACTTTAATATGTAGTTTTTAACCTGTAGCAATCAGGATGTTTATTTTCAATGCTCATAATGAAACTTCTAAAAATTGCCAAACTGAGCAATTTTTGAATGATGATGATGAAGTCACCGACTAAATTTCTGAGATTTGAATTTCAGTACCTCCAAATTTTCTGTGTATTTTATTTACTTTTATTGTAAATATCGTCATGCATTTAATTAATGATTGAAAATATGGTAAAATTAATTCTATAGAGATTCTATTCATGTTATTTTTTAAAATATTTGAATTCAAAAAATCACATATTGTCTATTATTTTAGCAATTCAAAACTCATGTCTCAACAGTTAAACAGCAATAATATCAGCTTGTTATACGACAGTTAAATGCGACAAAAAGTACATTTCTTTTTGTATGGAAAAAAACCTATATTTACATTAAAAAATTACATTATTTGAAGTAATGTAGAAAGTATATCGTTCAGCTTTTAGTACATGTTCAACTATTATATGAAGATTACTTTGTGAATATATATATTTAATGATATTTTCATCAATTTCTATATATATTCTATAAAAAAAATCTAAATAATAATATATATTGCTTCGTATATTGTTGTTCTTCCGACATTTTTATATTTATTAAAAAACTTTTTTTAAGCCGAGCTTGTAACCTGAATCAAGCAGGAATAAAAATTCATTATTTCGGAAATTTAGCGACAAAAAATGAATGAAAATATTTTGTCGTTCGTTAATATAACGATATATGCATTTGGTAGAAAAAATTAGCGGCAGGATAGTGAAATATGGCAATTAAGAATGAAAAGCGACGTTTATTATTCTGGTTGTCTATGTACGACACGACGTTTTCATCCTAACCGAAAATGACGTCGTTCGCACGTCCCACAGGATGTGTCACGTGAGCCCGGGTGCAGGACTAATTTAGAGGAGCCACAGGCTCAAGGGAAGATGAGAGAGAGAAAAAGGAGCGCCTGGTGTTGGATAACGAAAACGAGACCAAGAAAAGAGAGAGCGAGGGGTTGGGGAAGAAAAAAAAACACATTTCTCCCACTTTGACGTGTTAAAGAGACGAATGCCCGGCGGAATTCCTCTTCATGTTTCTCGGCTTTTATTGTTCGGCGCGTACGCGAAACTCGACTATCCTTCCTTTTTTTCTCATTGTTACCTTGTTTGCGGCTCCCCGCGATCTTCCCCGATTTTTTTATACTTCTGTACCCCCGTGCTTCAAATTCCTCGAGACTTTGAGAGGATCCCTCTTGAGAGGAAATTTCCTCGGAAGAACTCTCCAAATTTGTCTCTTCAAATTTTATCCTCACAGATTGAAAATAATAAGACGACGTTTGAACATTTTTTCGTATCGTTGGTTTTTTATTTATTTATGATAATGGCTTATTTAAGGGAGTCGTGCTGGTATTCATTATAGTCAATTGAGCATCCTCCACGAAACATATTTTTTTAATTAACTTTCACATTTGATTCTTAAATATTTTCAAAAATGAAAGAATAAAGTCCGTGCAAAATTTTTTGTAATTAAGGTACATGAAGATAAATATTTTGTTGAAAGTTGATCAATTGACTTCATCGTCGTCAGCTCGCGTTATCAGTTTTTTGAGATTGAACATAGCAGGTTCGAAATTTAATTTTTTTTTCAAGACAGTTCAAAACTATTTATTTTCGATATCATATTTAGTTAAAAAAAACACTGATTCAACAGTTGATATGTATATCGATTTTTAGATAGAAAAAAAGGGGTTTTAAGGTAGTTCTATCGGTACAGTCAAATCAAAAGTTTTTATTTCAATTTAACTCCTTACCATGCAATTTTTAAGCTTAAGTTTATTAAGAAAAGTTGTTGCAAATTGTTTCAAGAATAACATATTACGAAAAAAAAAATCTTACCAATTTCTTAAAAAACTAAGGGAAGCTTCTTTGAAGTATAATAAAGACCTATGTTAAATTTTAAGAAGGTTTACCATCTAGATTTCAAGATATTTAGAATTGAAAAACGCAATATTTAACACGGGCTCTTATGGGAGAGCATTGAAAATTGTGATTTTTAACAATAAATATCTCGATTTTTACGTGGTGAATAAAATTTGATACGTATACGTAGATATAGCATATCAAAGAAGGTTTATGCAAATTTTCAATGAATTCTTAAGAAAACGATAAAACAATATATATAGAACTATCTTAATGACATTGAAGAAGATTTGTGTAAACTTTCAAGATTTCAATCGATCGTATAGTCTGTTCCATTTTAAGGAGGTTGGCTACATATAACGAAATGATAAAAATTCGTTCAAATTTGGAGAGAATATTCTTCCATATGAAATACGTAAATACAATCTTTTTAGAATGTTTATCTACGTATTTTTCGAACAACTGAACCATGAAACCATGAAACCATGAACCATGAACCATGAACTACTCGATTACTCGAAAATAATGTAGACTACTATATTTTTTTCTGAATTTATATAAATTTCTTTAGTGACAAAGAACATTTTCTCTAATTTTTATCATGTTCTAAACAAATTTTCTATTCCTATACTTTTAACATGTAAAACGTCATTTATTTTCGTCATTTGTAGCCAACCTCCTTAAGTTCAATTTCATGGATTCAAGTGGCTATGGAAGCGCCGAATAAATTCGAGATTAATTCCCTTAAAAAATACAAAAAACGGCCCTGTAGGTCCGAAACATCACAAGCGGTATCAGGAGCGAGAAAAAGCAGAAAAAACCGCAAAGAACTCTGTGTCACACTCCATATTGTCCGGAGGATTTCCGTGGTTGTGATTTTTTTGTAGAATCTTGCGAGTCTCGTTGCGTTCCGGAGAGGAACGCAAGATCTCTCATTGAGAAATCCAAGCGGTGCGTTCTCGTGTTAAATAACCCTGAATGAGAGATGTTTTGTGCTATTCACGCAAGATTATCCCTGACACCTTTCTCGTCCCACTTTACACCCATTTCCCATTCTTTTTTTTTCTTCCCAATATTTCCTTTTCAGAAACAGACAAATCCCACTCGAGTCTCCAAAATGGATTAAATAAATCCCGCTCCCTTCGTTTTCAACTTAAAATCCGTTTTCCATTTTTTAATGACGTATCACGTATATATATAACAATTAAAACGAATGTCTCATAGAATTTTTTAATACGTGGGAAACAGAATGGGAGTTGTTACTACATTCTGATGCGATTTTTAATGGCGCGCCCAGAGGCGAAATATATATATATATACTAGAACAGGGATGTAACGACCAGATAGAAATCAAAGTTTTTCTCCTGGCAAGAAAAATAAACGGGCATTATGGAGCGTAACGCGATATCTTTTAGCCGGCGTCAGAATTCGAGTTCTCTCTTTCGTCTCCCTCCTAGAAAAGAGAAGAGAGAGAGAGAGAGAGAACGAAAGAATACAATGAGACGAGCGAGAGATGCAAACGCGATCGCTTTTGATACTTGAAAGCGAAGAAGAAAGAAAATATACAGTGAAAAAAAGGAAGAGGCAACGTGTGTTCCCCAAAGGTTACAATTTTGGCCATTTCGCTGCGCCAATATAACGTCTGGCTTTTTTTTTTCGTTTTTTTTTCCCTCGTGTAACCGTTCATTCAACTCACCGTCACAAAATCTTGCCCAACAAAGATCTCAATTTTCTTTATTTTATTTTTTTTTTACTTTTACAAAAAAAGTTTGCCAAAATGAGGTACAACTTATTTTTACTTCCTTATTAAATTAAGGATCTCTTTCAAGTCAAGTTGAATACTTTTTACAAATTTTTTTTAACATACTTTTTACTGTAATTCGAGAATACTAAAATAAAGGGTCAAATTTTGTAGGAATTGAGAATTATCGTGGTAATTCTAAAAGTATATTTAGTAACGTTAAAACTTTTATTCAAGATGTTGTTTTGATTAAGGCTAGAAAACCTGTCAATGCTTGGCGTATTTTACTATATAGATGAGCTTTAGGTAACGTTTTATCATCATTTATCATTAATATAATTATTACAAAAGGCCCAAAACCTCAAGTTCTTCTTTTTTTCTACAGTTTTTACAATTTTTAATGAATATAATAAATTATTTTTATGAAAAGTCACTCATGTGCAAAACAATCACTTTTTTAAAATAAAAGGTACGGAATTATGTTCTCGCATCTACTCAATGTTAAAAATCGAATTTTCAATTACGAATATTTTCATTAAATGGTCGGTAAAGACAGATTTTTTTTCGTACGGATTTTGTAGCTGGGAACTTTTCCAATCGTTTGAACCTAAAATGATACATTTTTCTTTTAATCAACATTTTTGACAGACATCCTTAAATTCTATTTTTATATCAATTTAATTGGACTTTGGTTTTATTTATTTTATGTTGTTTTAAATTTATTTATTTATTTTTTTCTAGTTATTTCTTTGGTTAAGCTTTTTTTTAACAAGAGTGATGATAATTGAGTTAATTCAGCGGATAAATGTTGACGAAAAAAGAATCTGTGGTCCGTAATGAGCGGCGAAATGAAGGTGGAAAAATAAAAACGTAAGGTCGGGAATCTCGATGGTTCTTTTTCAGGCGAAGATTTGTCTCGTGTTTTTCCACCGATTCGACCCCTCGTTTCTTGTTGTTCTTAAACGAGGGATAATCCACGCATGCTTTCATCCGGCCGATTCATATTAAAGAGAGAGAGAGAGAGAGAGAGGTAGAAAGAAATGCAGGGAGAGAGATAAAGAAGCCGACGTATATTAAGCGCCGAAAACACTCGTCGCTTTCGGTATTACCGGCGAATAATGGCTCTGTTTATTTTATTAGTGGCGAGAACGGTAGTTGGGCGATCAAGCAACCGCGGGCAACTTTTCCAGCCTCTCGACGACGCGCCCTCGATCCTCTATGTTTTATAGAAATATTTATCTTTATACAGCCACGTTTACAGACCGTTTACAAACGTTTTTCTTTCTCTTTTTTTTCCAGGCTCGCCTTTTTTATGCTCCATTGAACTCACCGATTTCCCAACCACCATGTTTTCGCCTCCTATTCTCACGTCATCATCGAATGTTTGATGCATTTTGTTTTTTTTTTTTTGACCTTTCATAGTACAACATTTTTTGCAAATTCTCCATTATTATTATTTAATGGGTTTTCATTTTTTATTGAATTTTCTTCTGAAGTTTTCTTTTTCTATAGTACATATTGCCTAAAATTTAAAAAATCGTAACTCATCGTTTGTATAACGTTCTATAAAGAATTTGTGTAAAAAAGTCGTGGTTTTTAACATAAGATGAAAACTGTTTTTTTTTATTAAAAGAAAAAATCAAAAAAATGTCTGTAAATGTGCATGAAAAAATTATAATAATTCGATAAGAAATAAAATGAGCTTTTCAATTTTATCTGTAAATAAAATTTACAGATATGTCACAAAATTTTCTGAAAAAAAATCTGAAATTAACAAATTTACATGATGTACAAAACGAATCAACAAAAAAATGAGTATTATTTATCGAGTCAATCGATAAAATCCATCAGTGTGGCTAACTTCTCCTGTATTGGCTCAAAGTAGACATCAATTTATATGTATATAAATAAATAAATTATTTAACAAGATTGCTCTTCTTATTATAAAGTATCTGTTTCTTTACAATTTTAATTTCCAAATGGTTATTGAATCGACTACTGTAAAATTACAACCTCTAATTAAATTTTGCATTTATTATATTTGTTTTTCTAGCAAAATATCAATGTATATTATTACCAAAATTTTCTTATAAACAATTTTACTGTTTCGAGTATAAAAATGGAAGAATACACTCTTTTATTAGATTGCACCATTATTCTACAAGATATTTAAAATTAAGATTTTTATCGAACAACGTAATACGACGATCATGATGACGTACATATGTAGATTTATGCATATAGAAAAGACTTATTCAATTCGTAAAGTCACTAATTTATGTCTCATCGTGAAATAAGCCAGACATTATATTTTGTTTGACAAATATGTATCGAATTTGATAATTTTAAGTAAAATATATTTGTGAGCAAGCGTGCGAAAAAAGTGCCAAGGTAGGTCCACAGAGTGAACCAAGAAATTGGGATATCATCGAATTTTGTTGTTGCGAGGTCGAAGGATGCGACGTGAGAAATCAAGGAAGTGTGAGAGAGAGAGAAAAAGTGGGCGTGAGAGAGAGAGAGAGAGAGAGAGAGAGAGAGAGAGAGAGAGAGAGAGAGAGAGAGAGAGAGAGAGAGAGAGGAAGAGAGTGGACCCTTGTAAAGTGAATCGAAAAGTCCGCGACCCTTAGGCGAGAAGCAAGGATGGAACAATGAGAGCTTTGATGATGACAAACGTCTCGTAATCCGATACAGGGCCATATGCTATATCCCTAGGGTGAAAAAAAGATATGCTCGAGAAGAAAAAGAGCGAGATAGAAAAAAATTAGAAAAAAAAATTGAACTCACTTGCACTGACAACAAAATATAAATGTTTGTAAAAAATGCACAAGTATATAGGTATACTTTTATATAATTATCCTGTTTTTATTTTTTACGAAATATATAATGAAAACATGAAAACGAAAAAGTGAGCACAAACACATCAGATACAGCGATGGAAACATATTAAATGTTTAAAAAATTTACCAGAAGTGAATTTATCAAAAAATTGTAATCCTATAAAAACGTAAAAAAGTTTCGAAGGATTAATATTTTTGTTATAACATTAGTTAAAGTATGTACATAATTTTTAAAAATATTATATCGAAAAGTTAATACTTGGATAGAATGTGGAAAAAAATTCACTAAGAAATTTTGAGAGAACGATATAAAAAATAATATATTTATAAAAATAAGAAACAGATTAATTATCTCTAGGGTTTAAAAAACAAGAATATTATAGTAACAATCAAACTTATAAAAATTTACATTTTTATAATAATTTCAAAATAAATATCATTACAATGTGAAAGCAATGAGCTAAAAAACTTGGTATATTAAGGATAAAAAATTAAAAAAGTTTATGGAAAAGTATAAGAAATATGTATTAATCTGGAAAGTAATCACAGAAATGGGAAAGGGTTCGAGAAAAGCAAAAAGAAAAGAATGTCCATCGGGCAGATGCCGAAAGATTATCCCAAGTTCTCGAGGGCACGTGAGCAAACAAGAGTGACAAAATCTCGCAGGTTTTACACCGAAAAATCACGAAGAGAAGAGTAGGAGGAATATGAGAATAAGAAGGAGCAAGTTTTTACAAGTTGTGCGAAAACAAAAGTATATATTTGCTGGGAAGAAGTAATCGAGAATGGTCCAAGGTTCGTTTATCTCTTTAGAAACGATCCGAGACGCGTGCGCGATCCCACGAGGACCTGATGGTATAGCTCGGGGCGAGAAAAAAAAGAATGTATTATGCCAAAATCGTGGTCTTCAGACTTTGAGGATAAAATAACAGAGACTGCGAAGAAACTCTTCTGTTTTTCTTTGACCAAATTTTTACAGCCGGCCTTTGAACCCTTTGTCAGATTGTAAACAGAAATCGGAAATCGCTGCTAAATGTAACTGTAACGCAAGCTTCGAAATCATATGGGCATTAAAATCACGTTCCAAAAAACGTTGATGTCTATATCACAGGGGGTTTCTTTTTATTTTCATAATTAAGGTAGTACAACCAAGACAGTCTATTCAAAAGTTAGTCCTTATGTGTTAACTTGATGTAAAATCATCAGTTGAAATTTCTTGAGACAGAATTTCTTGAAAAATTGCACAGATCTTCGTTAGCACTGTATTAGCTTGTTTGCAAAATTAAAAAAAGGCTCAACCATGTAGTTATTTAGATATTAATTTTTAAAAATTGCTACTTTTAACATGGGCTCTTATGGAAGATTCGAAAAAAACAACGACCTTCAATGTATAATATCTTGATTTATAGATGGTGAAGCTTTGTAAAATTTGAGACATTTTTTCATATGACATTAAAGAAGACCTGTGCTAATTTTTAAGAAAATCTGTCTCAACACGGTTTTGCGGTTGTACTACCTTAATGCAAGTTTGCGGCTGCTATCCTTGTCACACATCAAATCTTTCTTTCTAATAGAAGTTATTAGTAAAAATAGAATGGTGGTGAGAAAAATCACTTATAGTGGATTTTATCATAAAGTGACAACTATGCTGATTATTTTATAACTAAATATGTATTTATTGTAAAATAAAGTATATTTAGGATAGAATCTAAACAGAATATAATTAGTTCCAAGTAAAATTTATCATTCTTTTCTCTCAGTGTACAGTCTCGCACGCGCTTTATTTGGATTTGGTTGAGTGCAATGTACTAAAATCCTTATTTTATAGATTCAATTTTTTATTGCTTATAGTTATATAATACTAGATATTTGCTTAACTTTAGTTTATCTAAAAGTTACAAAAAAAATTTTTCTTTATCCAAAGTCAAGCATTTTTTAACAAAAAAAACAGCCTCTTCCAAGCATTGGTCGAAATGTCATAGGGAACAACCCAGATTATGTACGTTAGTCAAATTCAGTCGTAATTTTTTCCAAGTACATTAATTATTGACTCATTATTAAGAAGCTTAAAACAAGTTTATAATATTTTGTTATTAAACAATTAAATTTATCGTAGCTTTTATATAATCTAGTTGTTCGTTGATAAAAATGAATAACAGATAAAATTTGACTTCGACCCAACTCGACCGGCATCTTATTGAATTTATTGTATTTTACATGAAGATAGAGCAAAATAAAGTTTGAATCGTAAAAATGGTGAAAAAAGCACATTATTAAAATTGAGCAGAAGCGTTAACATTTAAATTTGAGACGGTAGGAATTTTTATTTGGATGATATACTCGCAAGTGCGTGTCGAGTGTACAACTGTGGCAAAGGGTGGAAGGATGAGAGTCCGATCGATAAATCAGGAGGTAGCGAGAAAAAGATATGAAGTGACGGTGAGGATAAGACAGAGAGCGAGAGAAAGAGAGAGAGAGAGAGAGAGCGAGTGAGAAAGGTTCCCCGTCGTTCCTGCCAAGTTTTACGAGTCCAGAGACAAACTGTAATGTGTTAACTCTCGCCATGTCTATATAGCGATCCCCAGATTCTCGTTTACGCGTACGTGTATTTATAAATATATAATGGGTAGTTTTGTACCTGGGAAGGTGGTAACCCGATACGGGTTTCGCTCGCTCTAAATCAAATCGATCATTACGCGTAATCAAGCGAGTAACCGGTTAAAAAAGCATCCGCGCTTATATTCCCCCTTTTTCCCCCATTTTACTCCTTTTTTTTCTTCATTCCTTATTCTCCTTTTTCATTTTTCACTCATTTCTCTCGTTTTCTATTTCTTTTTTTTTTATATTTCTTTATACTTTTTTTTTCAAGTTACACGTGTCATTTGAAAAACATTATTCGTTATAAAATATTTGACACTCAACAATTTAATTGAGTCATTTTTTACATGTAAGGTAAAAGTAAAATTATTGAATGAGAAAAAATTATTTTGATAATATTCTTGAAACCTTGTTCGATAACGAACAAGGTTTCAAGAATATTTATACTTGGTATAAATAATAGAAAATTGTGTTGCAATAAGTTCTTTTCATATGACCTGAGAAAATTTAGCGTTTTCAAGGACCTCCGGACTGATTTTTCGAGAATCGAAAATAGGAAAATTGTCAAATTTTCAAGTGGCAATATCTTTTCATGTTCTCGACGTCATCAACTTCATAATAGGTAATTCCTAAAAATTTTTGCAAGATGGAACGAATGATTCAAACATCAGGGTCATTATTTCCAAAGCAGCGTACGTTGAATTTTTTTTTTAATGAGTACACTGAAAAAAAATGTTGATTGAATCAACAAAATTTCAGTTAATTCAACCAATATTTGTTGAATCAACAAAATTTCAGTTGATTCAACCAACATTTTCTCTCAGTGTAGAGATTAGACAAAAGTTAACGCGCTCCGCATAATGCGCTCTTAATCGATTAGAGGCCTTATGTCTTTTTTAATATAGGATTAATATGAAGTACATCGTGAATTTTCATTGATATATATGTATGACCTGCATACATTAAATATTATATTAAATTAGTATATACTACTATATACTAAGGCTTAAATTAAATAGATAGAACATTAATTATTATGCATTAAATATAATATTAAATTAATATTCTAGTATATGAAATTTTAAGAGATTTTACCTTATATATATAGAAGTCAATATTTTTATTATTAAAAATGAGTATTTTCTGTTCTCTCCCGTAAAAAACGTGTTCAATTCTAATACCATAAATATATCTTTGAGATCTATAGACAATAAAGCTTCTCACAATTTTACATAACTCGAATCTTTATATATACAGAGTAACACGATATAATGTAAAAAATATAATTTTAATATTTTTTTCATACTGTAGTGCTTTTCAAAATTTCGTGACTCTTTTGAAAAATAAAGAGCTGCTTAACGTCAAAAACGTTAACCAGCTGCGTAAAAAAAAGTTTGAAATCCCACACTATTATTCCACGTTTCGGCAAATTTTGTCCCGAATTAGGGCATTTTTCTCCCCGCGGAGCGATCTTTTTCACGGGAATTTGAGACGCCGATCCCGACGATCCATTATATTCAATAAAACGATAGCCTTTTTATTGGTAAAAAGCGCTCATTTTTATTATCATTATATATTTTTTTTCTTCACTTCGAAACGAATATCCTTTGCGGAGCGGAAGTAATGGGCACAGTCAGCAAAGTACCCCGTTTTCTCTCTTTTTTTTATTTCTCTCCTCATTTCTTCATTATTTATTATTTTTTCGATCGCCAGGTATACTTTCTCGGATTGTCGCCAATTTCTGGCCCTGAAATTCGTCCGAAAGGGGACGAAGAAGAAAAAAAAACCGAGGAGAAAATATGGGATATCATTTTCGGAAGGCCTTATTCGCTCGCGATAGTCGCTTCGTCTTTCATTTTTTTTTTCGTTTTTTCCCCTTTATTTTCACCGCGGTCTCGCTTTTCTCTCATTTGTTTCGGGTCAGGTCGAAGGGTCGCGGCCTCTATCCACTTTGTCGTTCGTTAGCGATTGATTCACCGGCGGAACGATTTTTTTCGGGCACACGCAGGTACGCTTCCTCCCCTTCGCAACCCTTTATTCTTCCGCGATCGTCCCGGGGATTCGAAGCTCTTCGTTTTCTCACTCTTCCAACGAAATTTCGAAAAATCTCGCTTTTTCCTCGACACCGTACCCCGTCTCGATTTAATGACCGATCTTACACGAAAAATCGCTCCCGACACGTTCACTTTACGTTGGAAATAGATGAACTTAATTGCACGTTAGGCACGAACGAGGAACACGCTCTGAGATTTATCGAGGATCGACTAGAAATTTTAACGGAAAATTGGAAGAAAGAATGTCGAAGAAGAAACCGACGTGGCTCCAAATTTCCAATACTTTTCATCGAAAATACTCCAAAATTATAACCACGATATTTTACGATTTTTAGTATAATAAATATATGTTGATAAGGGGAAATCCCGATCGTTAAATATGTTCCAAAAGGTGAAGGATAATCATCCCTATGTATTATAGTAAAAAGAGTCCCAATAGCGAAAGACATAAAAATTCTACTGCATCCACGAATTTTTTATTCAATTGACTAATCAAACATTTATTTGCAGAATTTTCTTCGTTTTATTTTATTATTGACAATTTTAGTACTTATCAATCATTACACACATATAATTTTTAAAAAATTCATTTAGGGTATTGAGTCCGTAGAGCAAAAAAATCAAAAGTTCAACGTTTTTCTTCTATACAGAGATGTTTAAGAGTAAAAATTTATTAGGAAAAGTTGTTGAAAATGAAGTGAAGAAAATCGTTTGTAATTTAATATCATCCAAACAGGTTTACTTCGTACGCCATTGTACAAAAAAATGATGAAATTAGGTTGAAAAATTAGATGATGATTCAACGCCATACAAAGATCAGTACAAAATTTCACTCAAATTAGGAAGCTCGTTACTTAGGCATATGCATTGTACAAAATAAAAACTCAAAACACGTGCTCTTATGGGAAGGTACCAAAAATAGCCACTTTTACCAACTAATATCTCAATGAGGAGTTTCCTAATCGTTGTACAATTTTTACACGGCCTTTAATATTATATTATTAAGTTAGAGATATTATTTAATATTATGTAGAATTATATTATTAAGATGGAGATATTATTTAATAGTATGTAGAATTTTGAAAAATTTTCCTTCGTTAAATATAAGTAATTAGTAAGTAATTCCCTAGTAAAATTAGAAAATTCCTGTCAATCAACATAAGATAATTTTTCCTCATGGTCCACGCAATCCTTTTTTTATTGGTTGCTCAAAAAGTGCATTTTGCGAGAAATTCCCAAATGTCAAAACTACAAATAAAATATGTGTCAACATTGAAATTTACCTGGAGCTTTTATTTTCTCTCCATACATGAAAATTGGCTATACACTTTTCACGCGCAAAAGTGTACACTCGAAAAAGGCACTGTGAGAAAAGCAACGATTAAAAAACAAAATTACAACGTCGTGATATCGAAGCACGGGAGATGAGACTGAATAAAAAGAATTAATCGCGTTCAGAAGGGCTGTAGGTAGGCGAGGCCGTTAAATTTCGGCCTGTACGCAGATGCTGTATGAACTCGTCGCCAAGATCGTATATTATAAGTTTTATTAAAGCGCGTTTTATATTTTTATGCCCTGGCTAATAAATTCGAGGGCATTACAGGCCAAAGGGGCGGGTCACACCTATCCCCGTTTTCTTTTCACGCCGCGAGCGCTTATTACTTTAATTTTTCATTCCCGGTATAACCATGTATAATATAGAAATAACACTTTCAACGCCCCTGCGCTAACAAAATTTCAGACTTAAATAATCGTTCTTCGATCTATTACTTTTTTTCGTTCCATTTTACGTTTCTTTATTCGAATCCATGCCTATTGATTTTTTATATTCGGAGATATTTGCAAAATAGTAAAATATATTGGGTAAATATTTGTTATTTGTCGTATCGAAATGTATTAATAATTTTGGAGTTACAGATTAAACGATATGATTCATGCTTAAAAAAATTAATGCAGCTTTATCGGCATATAGTCAAGTCTAAACGTTTTTCCCAGCTTTTGGTACGTTTTTAAAAATTAATCTCTTCTTATAAGATTTAAAACTTTAGATATATTTTGTTTTCAAACCTTTTTGTTTCAAAATAATTTTGAATCTTAACGATAGGATTTTAAGAGCCTATTCGATCGGAAATTTTCTGTAGATATCGAAAATACTACTTATTCGGGGCGAAATTCAATAATTCATATTGAAAAATTGAAAAAATTGAAAAAATTGAAAAAATGGATTTTCGATCCGTTTTTTTAATTTTTCAATATGAATTCTGGGATTTCGCCCCGAATAATTATCATTTTGGTTATTTACGGGAAATTTCCGATCGAATAGG
>JAPYYW010002447.1:0-20290 GCA_030522545.1 Cremastinae sp. A BG-2022a
ACTTTTTGATCAGTTTTTTGAATTTTTCACTAAGAATTCGTGTGTTGCGCCTCGTATAAGTAATATTTTCGTTATCTACGGGAAATTTCCGATCGAATAGGCTCTTGAAATCGAAAAAAAAAATTCAAAAATTTTTGCCAATTTTTGCATGCATACCCCTTTCCATTTTTTCAAAAATCTTGAAGGGCTAATAACTTTTTAAAATATTGATGAATTGATGGGATTCTTGCGCCATTCGCTTCGTTTTGCAAAAAAATTTAAGAATCACCCTTAATAAAGTCGATTTGGTCAGGAGAAAGAAAAGATATCGTTAATTGAAATTTTCATGGGTCCTCGAGACCCAGTGTGACTGACCAAATTTTTTGAAATTTTTTAAATTCTATTTTAAGAGCCTATTCGATCGGAAATTGTCCGTAGATAACGAAAATGCTACTTATTCGGGGTGAAGTCCAAGAATTTACAATGAAAAACGAAAAAACAACGAAAAAACTGATTTTTGGATAAGTTTTTTCAATTTTTACATATGAATTTTTTAATTTCGCCCCGCATAAGTAGCATTAAGTTATCTACAGGAAATTTCCGATCGAATAAGCTCTTAAAATCGAGAAATAAACTTCAAAAATGTTTGCAAATTTTTGCTTTATGTTCGGAACATTGCAATAAATTGCACACAAAAGTGAAAACCTGTTTTCGAGAAAATTCGCAATTCCAAACAGTTACTGAGCATTCTTCCAATTATATGAATTATCGATCGTAGGTTTCATGAAAATGCATGTGCACGGTTTACGATTCAACAAACATTTTCGGAATTATAAAAACCCTGTCCATTCGCTTTCTGAAAAATCGGAGGCGCAGATTGGCTGGAAATAAATTCAGAGTCAGAGCTTCGAGTCCCTTGCTCATTTGAATATATTTAATGAAGGCTCATGGGAGACATTTCTCTTCTTTCCTCCCTTCCTTTTTTTTTCCTCGGAATCTCAACACTTCCGCTTTTCTCCATCCCCCCATTTTTTCGTGTCACCGCCTACGTTACGTATTATCTCATCGACCGTAAAACATTTTTACACCTTTCCTTTTTTCATTTTTAACTCACATGTTGAAAATTTTACAATATTTATTATCTATTGACAAATTTGTTTACAACGGAGGATAAATCGTTCCGATGCTTTCCCTTTAATCTGGAAAGCCGATGAAATTCGTTTTACCCTTTTTTTCCAATCAATTTTTACGAAATCTCTACGAAAAATGTGACCTGAAATTCTCTTTTCGCTGAGATTAAAAATTGAATTTCCGTTCACGACTTTTATCGCTGACGCTACGAAAGTGCAACTCGAGTCTGCATGGATGAGCGTCAGATCTCGAAAGAATGTAATCTATAAAAAAAGAATTTCGTACCAAATAAAAAATAGCATTCAAGATACTCTTTAAACAATTTTTTTTTCTTTTTATCTGGGGAAACTTTGACGCCTCTTTTCGTCGTCTGGTCTCTTTCGCGTGCCCTTTTCACTCTTTAAACCGAAAAGAGCTCCAGGTAATGCCAATTTAAGCGGTATTGTTGCTCGCTTGAATGGAGCCAGAGATTGCAAATTAGCCTGTGGCTGCTTCTCATTTTCCATCCTCGAAAACTTGAGATGCTCGAAAATGGGGAAAGGCCAAGAGAGAGAGAGAGAGAGAGTGGTAAATAGTTTCCATAGCAAATACTTCCTAATTAACTGTCAAGCGTCCAAGTTGACGCTCTGCACTTGTCAATTGTAATTTTTCAATTATTCACTTGAAATCCTGCACTCAAACATTTTTATTTCGATTATTTGATTTCCTTAAATAAATTATTAAATTATCTAATTGTTTTATCATTACATTTCTTTGAATAAATTATTTTATTATTTTATTTATTAACAGTATTTAAATTGACGAAACTTTTATTTTTGCCAAAATTTCATTGACGTAACTGCGGATATGCGAGTATGACGAATGGGTCAACGAATGCTATGATCTTGAGAATATTGAACGAGTAGAAAGAAGTGAGAACTAATTATATTATTTCTCGTCGCGAGGCACTCGTACTCGTCTTCGAATTGCCCGAAGCTTGCGCAAACTCCCATTTTTCTCGCTTTCTGTCTTTCTTTCTCGAGTACTTTCACTCGAACCTCCCCCGTTCTCTATTTTTCTCTCGCATTTTCTCGTTTTCATTCATACACGTCTAATCCCCAATTTGTCCAAGCTGGACTGAGTGTACTTTTTTTTCACCACGATATCTTAACTAACTAGACACTCCAGAGTGCCTTCTTTGAAGATAAATAAAAAAAGAAGTACGAAAGAAAAAAAATCCTAGCCTCCGTCTCGAATTTCGCTCTTCTTGTTTTTTGAACTCTCTCTCTCTCTCTCTCTCTTTCCACTCTCTCGATTCTCTCAGGCCTGCAAATTTCTTCACATTCATGAATACACATCAGTCGAAATGAATTTCGGGAATTCTTGCCCTCTGCTTTTATTTTAACTCTTTATTCATTCCGCAGAAATATGACTCGTTTAATTATATTTCTTTGAAATTTTTTTTTTTATTTTAATGAAAAATTCTCGTAGTATTTTCGAGTAAAAGGGAGAAAAAAAAGTTTTTAATTTTTAGCAAAGAAGGTGAAGAAGCAGCTTTGGCCGAGAAAGTTTTTTTCAAGTAAAAATAAGTTCATCTCGATATTAAAAATGCAGAAGCATTTCTTTTTCGAAAAATGAATTTTTCAATCTAAATATAGAGCTTGAATCTATCGTAAAAATTGAATGAGGATCGAAAGAGACTCCCAAGTGCTTTTCCTCCCTCTTTTTTTTTCGAGCCGTCACTTCATTATTCATTCTTTCATTTTTATCGCACACTCTCTGGCTTCTCGCGCGGATTTCTCACCGGTAGGATAGATGAATATCGTAGGCCTCTTGGATTGCGGAATCGTCGGCACCGTTGGCCGACCAGCTCCGACCTCGACCGACATTTTTATCTTTCACCTTTTCTTCCTTCTTTTTTTAACTCGAAAAAGAACCTCGCTTTTTCCCAATCTTCTCTATTCTGTAACAAAAAGAGTCAAGCCTTGTTAGCATTTTTTAATCTTACGTCAACTCGGTACGAAAATTTACCTATCTATTATTATTCCTTTCTCATTTCATTTTTCATCAATTCTTATTGCCTATCGTTCATTATTAAATTCTTCTCGTCGGTGTTCATCATATTTAGTGACTTTTTTTGGAATTATCTTTCAGAATGTCTCTTTAGAAATACGATGTAAATTAGAGTCTACGAAAAAGTGCACGATTTATTTGAATAAGCGTCGAATAAGATTCGTGGCGAAAGCTTGGAAGAGGGCGAGTCACGGATTTGTCCAAATAAGTCGTAATTCTTGGAAACTCGGTCGTCGCGGAAAATCTGCGAATTTGCGTATAAATCTCGTCGGGATTTCGGGAGATTTTGGGTAGCGGAACTTTGAGAACCGGAAGTCGTCTTCTGACGATAAGGCGGAAGGAGGGAGGGAGGGAGAAAAAGCGAAGGGGCGGGATGGAAGGAATAAGAGAGCGCGTGGAACTCGATTTATATTTTTCCCCGACACTTTGTTCGCCGGGCGTGTAAACGACGATATTCGAGGCGGAAATGGATGAGGACGCCGTTCGGGAGATTTTCGCGTAACTCCGGATCCTGTTACGTCGGCGCGAGAGCCTCGCCAAACTTTTCGCCACGAAGAATTCACGTCCGACGTCGAAACTTTTGAAAATGAAACACGAACGCGCGACCTCGAAGTTATATTGTGGATTCCGGCTCGAGATAGAGTCACGTGCAACCGGCGGAGTGCACGACGAAAAAGCTCGGGGTCGAAAGTCGCCCCTGGTGGTCAGCCAAAACGGAGATAAGAAGCTCAAAGGACTCGCAAAACAAAAACATCCTCTTTTCGTCCCTCGCTTTCTCTCAAATACAAACTCGGTGCTGCACAATATATTTTTAATTTTTCCAAATATTAATTTTAAAAAGTTCAATTATGTTCTAAATTTAAATTAAAACATTAATTTTTTTAAATCGAATAGTAGTATCTTGCCATTAGTTAATTGCAGAGTGGAATCTGATTTTTGGAAAAAATCCAAAAATCCCAAATACAAATACTCCCAAATATAAAATCGATGCTGCACAATATGTTACATTTATACCCAAATATTAATTTTAAAAACAAAATTATTCAATTATGTTCTAAATTCAAATTAAAAAATTAATATTTTTTAACGAATAGTAATATCTTGCCATTAGTTAATTGCAGAGTGGAATCTCATTTTAAAAAAAATTGAAGAATGTCGCAGGAGATGGGAAAATAATTATGTATTCTCCCAAATACAAAGTCGATGCTGCACAATGTGTTACAATTTACCCAAATATTAATTTAAAAAAAAAACAAAAAATTATCCAATTACTTTCTAAATTTAAATAAAAAAAATTAATATTTTATATTGAACAGTAATATTTTGATATTAATGAGAATTGCAGAGTCGAATCTCATGTTAAAAAATTGAAGAATGTCGCAGGGGATGGGAAAATAATTGTTTTTTTTTCTCGTATGAAGCGAGTCTGGGCGAAGGGAAGAAAGGCGGGTCCGTTTCGCACCCTCAAACCTTTCTCATCACGTTAAGTGCACGAGAGTGTATCGTCGGAGACGAGAGAAAGAAAGATAGAGCGAAAACTCCGCCGGGAATCGCTCGCGACTCTACATTAATACGAGAAACTCGCGTGCCTTGGTAATTAATTTTGAGTTTCCCCTTTTGTCTTTTCATCTCTCGCACCCTTCGGAACCCAAACTTCCATTTTCCCGTTATTTTATACAGCACATTCCGAGTTTAAATTCACACGAAGTCCCGTGTCTCAATTCTCATTTATTTAAACCCGATTAATTTTCATTTTCATCCGTGTACTTCTCCTCTTCATCATGAATTATATTTTCAGTCCAAAAACAAACTTGCGTTTTACACTGATAAATATTCATCTGATTTTCTGATTAGGTAAACATTCTCACTTTATGTTAAAAATATTCAAACGAAAAATTCACATCTATAAATAATTTTAATCAATATTTCTAGTATAAATAAACACTTGGACGTTCGGATGGAGAAAATAATCCATATGATTTTTTTTTTGAGAAAAAAAATGATGCAAACATGAAAAATAATTTAGCAATTATCGTCCAACTATTGGGACGTGTTTAGTACCTCGTTGCTTATTTAGTAAATATTTGAAAATGATTAATCTCCGAAAAAAATATTTTCTCTATAGAACTATAAGTCAACATTGCTCATTTATATATCTCTGATTAGAAATTACAAGAATCGTGATCTCATGTTCTCGATCCTAATTTTATTTGTCGTGCAATTTCGAGCGTTTGGAAGGCGGAGCTACGGAATATTTCTCGCCCCAGTAATAATCGAGAAGGGATCGCGCGAACTGCTGCCGCAGGATAAAATGTTATATTCGTAAACCCTTTTATGCCTTCCCAAGTTTCCACCTGTAGAAATATCAACACTTCAACTTCATAAAATTTCCAACGATGAGAATTGGCTTTCCCACAAGTTTTATCCCCTTTTCGAACAATATGAAATATTCAACAAAAATGAGCCGTTTTTATGTTAAAAAATATTGTGTTTGAATATTAAATTTTTTATGCCAAAAAGTTCTAGAATAATGTGTCTTTTCTCTTGTACTTCTGGAAAACAAGATGAAAAGTTGTAAAAACAAGTATTAGGTTAAAACAAGTATTTTATTTGTGAATTAAAGTTGAAAATGTTTTTTTTTTCGTGCGAGAAAAAATGTCTAGCCCATACGATCGAGAGTCAGCGTATGGAAATGGTGCGAGGCAGAAAATGTTCATCTCGATTTTTCAAATTCCCGGCTGGGGAAATTCCATGAAAATCCCCGGATTCGAATTCCCGGGGAGCAATAAGGGGGTGAAAAATCGTATCAGCGAGGTATTATCGTTACCTGGGCCACGGAACGCCATTTTTCGTACACATATTCTCATCTTGAAAATTCACTTTTCCCTAAAATGGTGAGGAGAGCGCAAAATTGATGAAAATTCCACCGCGCGGGTGATGCGAAAATAGGAAAAAAAAATTTTCCACAGTGAAGAAAAAAGCATAAAATTTATTCATACCGATTTAGAAAAATCTGCTTATTCATTATTTATACGTAAAAAAAAGTATATATAAATAGGTCAAAATAAAATCTGGAGAATAAATTAAGTCACCGGAGACTTTTTAATTGTACGGAGAATATCGATCGCGTCTCTCATAATCCATACTTATTCCGGACGAGTTTATCGAGTGACAAGAGCAGATGATAAAATTTCAAAAGCTTAAGTTGTTGGAAGAATTAATGGTTGGTTATGATATACGATAACCGCAAAGTTTCGTGCAGAGATGCGCGTTCGCTGTTAGAGAGATTGATCGCGTTTCCTGTTCTGCTAAAATACAGGAAGAACTATCGGACTTTCGTTCTCGTTCGTTAGCACACGCGATGACTTATTTATCGATTATTTAATAAATTATCATCAATTACGAGCTCAAGTGCATATTTTTAAAATAATATATTTATTTTAACTGGGATTATAAAACGATTGTTTATCGCTTGAATATATATCGCAAGCTCGTGAATATCTCTTTTCATCGTTCGTATAATTTATTCGCTAAAAGAATAATGGATGAATACTTGTTAAACGGGAGCACGGAGAAAATCCCCTCAAACATCGTTTCCGTTAATAAATGAAAATTGATTTTTCATTGAAATTCATTGAATTCGTAATTGAGCGTTCGGGATACTCCATTGCGATTCGATCGGAAATTGCAAGCGATTAAAGCTTCGTTCGAAGATACGAAGTCGTTAGCATTTCCGGTCGTGAACTCGGAGATCCAGAGCTTCATTGGAAATTCAATCAAGATCGTGGAATTTCCTACATGGATTTTCATTCAGAATGAAAAAAAATTGCACTTTTGCTTTTCATCTTTTTTTTGTTGTTGTTGTTGCTTTTTCGCTGAAAGCACGATATAAAAGCAAAAGCAGGAAATCGTAAATAAAAACTGTTCTATTTTTCATTATTTTTGCATCGGTAGTCTTTCTTTTATTCTTTTTTTTCTCTCTGGCCAAGCGAATGAGATTTTATCGAATTCGCAATCTCATTGACTCGAGAAAAAATTATCACGGTTTCTGCGTCTTCCGCGCGGTTATTTTTGAGCTTCCAAGACTCGGGGAAACATCGGCGAATAAAGAGGAAATTCTCCGTCGGAGTAATCAGGTCAGCCTGACTCGTAGGGTTGTTACGCGCCTTCGGTAAACTCCGTCAAGCGTCCCACAGAGACGAGAGAGCCCGCGGCGATTCGACGACGCCAAAGCCCCGGTTACACCCTGCTGATCTGACTTTTAGCCACAAAGGATTTGTTTACGCGAAACGTTGCGTTTCCGACGTCCCCGAGAACGCTCCGCAACCGATACGATTCCCGTTCAAGCTTTGATCGCACCTCTACCACTCATATTTTTCTTTTTTTTTCTTTCTTTTTTTATTTATTTATTTTTAGACGATTGGTAGATAAAATTTGTTAGTAATATATGAGCAATTCAACGACGATTTGACGATGACCTCTTCGATTTTTTTTACTTTTTAATATATGTTACTGCGTAGATGCAAAATAAAGTGTCTTTGCCAATTTTTAACCCTCTATCTTAACGCGTTTACCGTTTCGTAAAATTCTTTAAATATTCATAGCTCTTATAATAATTAAGATATCATGATATAATAGAAGGTCAATTTTTTGTTTTTCAATGTAATTAATTAATTTTTAAAATTAAACAATTTTTATGCAAGAATAAAATTCTTGGAGAATTTGTTAGGACGCGATTATTCATTTGGATATTTCTCTATTCGGGATTCGGGTTAGGATTCGATTAGGAAAATTGGAAAACCAAGGAGGGAGGAAAAAAGAAGAAAAAACTGGGACGAGAGTCGAGAGAAGAAAAGAGAAGAGAAACAGCTCGAACGGACACGAGAGGTTGGAAGTTCGTGTCATGGGAGTCAAAAGGAATGAGACGGGAAACCTTGAATCTTGCAAAAGTTCATAATTCGAGTACCATCCCTTATTAAGCTCCTTCTCACCCTCTTGTTACCTCTATCTCGCACTTAGCCGCTTTTATTCGACTGAGGAAAATCCCGGGAGTACCGTTTGGAAGGACATATTTTTTTCCACCATTTTTATCTCTCTAAACCTTTACCTTTTATTCATTAACCTCCTTTTTATTCTGTAAATTTTACATTTTTGTTCTTAACCTCCCAATTTTTGTTCTCATACTGATATGTTTTTTTTTTTGGTATTCTATTTTTATTTTTTTTGCACATTTTTTTGCTCACCAATTTTTGACCTCTTGATTTTTTATCCCACTTTTTTCGACCTTGTTTGATCAGATCATTCGTTGAACCTCGGATGGCCATTTTCAATTCTCCTCTTTTTTCCACAAGTTGTAATACAAGTCTGAAGCATCCCTCGTTGGATATTGGTTTCTCTGGCTCTGGCCCGGAGCTATCCAGCTGTAATCCTGACTTTTTTTCCTCCCCTATCACTCGAAAATCGAGGCTGCACCCCTCGTTATTGACACACTCATGTTTCCTCGGTTGTTTCGCCGATAAAATTTTATCGATTCTCCAATTCGAGAGTGCGAAGGAAAAAATTCTATTTCCGAATTTAATCTCCGCGCGCATATAGCTATTTAATAAAAATAAATGTGACTGGTCGCACTTTTACTCTTTTAATCAGTGCATTTCAAAAAAAAAAGAAAACAAAAATATTTTCATTGTTTTCGTAATGAGATTGTACTTCGATTTTCAGTCATGTGTATAGCGGGAAACCGACCGAGCAGTGACTCGTCCGGGAATTAAATTTCCTCCCTGTCTGTCGAACTGTCTCGCCGAGACACAGCCATCCATTCGCTTTAACGCGAATAACGCAAACGTGCCTCCATTTTTTTTTCAAGGAACAATTTTTTTCGAGAGATCTCGTACCTTCGAAAATAATGTAAAAAAAAAAGAAAAAGAAATTTGACATCTGTCGAATCGCGTTGTAATTGCTCTTGAAAGAATGGATCGTGTGTGCTGAATGAAAAAGGAAGGACGGAAGATTCGCGATAAAATTTGAAGCGGGTCTTTATTGCCTCGCGGCTTGCACGCAATTTCATCAAAAGCTCGGGCCAGGGGGCTTACAAATTTGAAAAGATCCGGGCGGAAAAGTGATTTAGTCACGGTTAATGGCGTTGGTGTATAACGGATGGTGAGAGGTGAGGGCGAGAAAGGCAGGAAAAGATTTTATGAGAAAACGAGGCGAGGATCGGGGCGCGAGTGCTTGTGTGTATACAGAAGCGGTAGAAAGTGAGAGAAATTTCCTCGTAAACCCTTGCCTTTCGTGACGCGAATCCTGTACACGCCTCGCCCGTTCGATTCTCTGAACTTGAAACATAAATACCGTAACGCTCGATCACGCGAACCGCAGTCTCACTTGACCTTATCATTCACCATTTGCACCTTCGCACCTTGATTTTCCATCGAGCAAAAGATAAATATTCGACCCTGATCGACTTTCATCCGAGCTCTATTTCAAACTTTTGGAAATAATCGACTTGTCGATCTGCCACCTTTTAAGGAGGTTCGCTACAAATGGCGAAAATAAATGACGTTTTACATGTTAAAAGTATAGGGAAAGGAAATTTGTTAAGAACATGATAAAAATTAGAGAGAATGTTCTAAAGAAATTTATATAAAATTTCGAGTAATCGAGTGATAAAGTTACGTCCTTATAAACGGAATGTATATCTATATTGTCTAAAAATGGCTATTTCATGGTTCAATTGTTCGAAAAATACGTAGACGAAAATTCTATAAAAAATTGTATTCACGTATTTCATATGGATGCATATTCTCTCCAAATTTGAACGAATTTTTATCATTTCGTTATATGTAGCCAGCCTCCTTAATACATATATAGTTAAAAATATTTATTTTTTAATATTCAAATGTTTCGATGAAATATATACTAAATTAAAAAATACATGAGGTCTCTAATCGATTAATTGGAATAGTAATGTTGCATATGAATTATGTGCCTAGAAAAACAGCAAAATATCAATTCAAACATGTCAAGGAGGAAAAAGCGGCCGCGTTTTTGTTTGTGCTTCAAAAATCGAAAAAAAAAGAAATTGTAAAAATTTTGCGAATTTTAAGTATTTAACGAACGAGTCTCGGACGTGGAAAAATATACCTGAATAGTTCGGGGATCGTAAACATGAAAAAAAAAACAGAGAGAAAATTCGTCGAGCGTAACGAGGAAAATAAATTCCAAATTTTCGAGAATATATACCTCGATTTTATGATATCCATTGTAATTCGTCGAGGCTGAGGGAAAAAACCGAACACGGCCTGATGCGGTGGTCGATCGTAAACATTAAGGAAAAGGTAAAGTTCGTCGAGCATAATAAGGAAAAAAATATTTATTTTTCAAGAATACCCCCACTATGGTTGAGGTCGAGTGAAAAACCGAAAATAATCCTAATTATTGTTCGGAATTTCGACTCAATTTGGAATCAGTTGCCCGGTAGAAAGTGTCGGGGTAAGACGTGTCGGGTCTTACAGGGTAGTTCGTTACCGAAAAACATTTTGTTGCAATTTGAGAAGTTCAATTGAGTGTCAGTTCCAGTATAATTTTCAATCATACGAAAAGTGAATAGTGTTTAGTGTTTCTAATTTATAATATTGTTTCGTACTTCAAAAAAATGTCGGTGTGGATAAAAGTGCTGTCTAATTGGTGCAAACAATTTCGATTCCACTATTTTATTCTACCTAGTATTATTTCCATTACATTAAACGTATGTAGTCTTTTAAATTCGAACTAATAGTTTTTTAATAGCGTGGAAGTGCGGGGTCCACGGAACATACTGAGCATAAAATTAGGCAGATTCGTTTCGTGTCTATGGATCACCCTTAATGAAGCTGATTTCATCAAAAGGTAAGAAATCGCTAATTGAACATTTCATGGGTCTATGCAAGACCCAGTATTATAAAAAAATTCGCAAAATTTTTTGAATTTTTTTTTCAAATTATAAAAGCTTATTCAAACATATATCCTATTTTTAAAAAAGACATAAAGCCTGTATTAAATTAATCGGAATAGAGCGTAGTACGCGAGGTTATATGAAATACGCGCCTATAGTGAAGAATCGCAAAATATCAATTTAAACATGTCGAAGAGGAAAAAGCGGCCACTTTGTTGCTCGTTTGAATAAAAAGGTCGTCGTCGTACCAAACACGAGCCATCACTACTTTTGAATCGTCGTGACTGGCGGACCAGATCGATTCGTACCACTGAGTGGCAGCTATTTATTTTTCTGCTGGTTCATCCGCCCAGCGACCGAGCTCCCATTCAGATTTATTCTTTTACACAATTATTCATCAAATAATTAAATGAACGATAAAACATAACGAAATGCACGGTGAAAACTCTTTACTGTCGAATGAATCAACAAAATTCAACATTGACGTAGAAAGATAAAACGGGCGAATTGTACTCTCAAATTTCTCTGCAAATAAAAAAAAGGCTCGTCGTTCATAAATCATGAAGAGGAAAAAAAAGCTTTTCAAAGAGAAGCAAACGCAGGTATAAATCCCTGATGCGTAACAGAGAGAGATCTCTAGAAAAATACTTAAAAATAATAAAGAAAGAATTTATAGGGACATTTGCTCGTCTCTGGAGTCTGGAGAAAAGGCTCTTTCGGGTTCTCTACCTTTAAAAAAATAACGTAAAAAAGATAAAAAAGGAAATACTGGGCTCGGTTGAGCGTCGTGGCCAACATGAGAATTTATGTGGTTCTATACGGGATGGCCCGGGAATATATCCATTACCGTGATACGTGTACAGGGTGTTTCAGAAATAAAAATTATTGGCATTGTTATTTTATTGAGAGTATAACATAAATTCAATAATAACAAAAGTTTTATTGACAGTATATCGTTTGTCGAAACATTTTGACCTTCTTCGATTCGAGCTAAACACTTTAAGGTATTTCTATCGGTACAATCAGATTAAAATGATAAAAATCAAAATCTTTGGATTTTTTTTTAAACTAAAAGAAACTTCTTTAATCTATTTTAAAAGCTGTGCAAAATTTCAACATGTTCCACTAGCCAGAAGTCAAGATATCAAGAGTTGAAGATCGCAATATTTAACACGTGCTTTTATGGGAGACTGCACAGAAAATATTGATTTTTGAAAATAAATATCTCGAGTTCTACGTAGTGAAATCTCTCCAAATGTAATACAAAATTGCACGTTACATGAAATTATATAAAATTTTGCAAATTTTCAATAAATTCATTAAAAAAAAAACGATTTTATGACAGAAGTACCTTAAAGATGGAAATTTTGGAGACACCCTGTGAATGTTTGGTGAAAATGGTAGAATGAGAGAGAGAGAGAGAGAGAGCGGCAATTCTCATATCCTGTGGTCTCTGGTATATACGTCTGGACATTGTAGGGGGTTTTACAGGCATGTGTACGCGGTCTGCGCGCTGTCGGAGAGGCACAGAAGTGATTCACGTGCGCGCAGCTATGAAAATATATATACATAGGCGCGAATCTATGGGATGAGGGCCAGTCGCTGCATGCTCGATCTCGGACGGCCACAGAAACCGGATGGGCTTGTTACCATGCATAGGATTAGTCTGGGTATGCTTCCCAGCCTTCTCACCTCAATGACAAATAGCCAGGAATCACGTTATCATATGTTTCTAGTTCTCGTCCCTCTCGTATTTTTTTCCTCTGTTTTTTTTTCTCAAGAGTCGGCTATACTCTTACGAGACACGAAACTACTGAATATACTTCGGCGACGCGCAATATCATTTTTTTTTTCAAGCGCACGAAGAGCCATTTGTTTGTTTATTTTTTTTTTTTTTGACTGAGCTGCCCCGTGATCCGGTCACCGGAAAAAGTTTTATTTCTCCTTCGTGATGAGGATCCTTCTGAAATTTCATTCAGACGAATCCCTCACGTTTTCATACTTTTTATCCCGGATTTTGCATCGATTTGTGATACATCACGAAAGTTGGGCGCAACAAATCTCGTTTTTACTCGGTGTAGCGTGTGTACGTGTACACACGTGCGCGAAAAATTCCTGATCGAAGTAAGAGGGAGAACGGGGAGGAGAGAAAAACGAGGAGAATGTGACGACGCACTCGGAGCGTCGACGAGAGAAAGAGTAAGATAGTGTATATGTAAGAAAAATATATAAATATAGTTAGGAAAAATAAGGAAAAAGGGAAAAACAGGGAGGGAGGAAACGAGAAAGCTAGAGAGAGAGAGAGAGAAAACGAAAAGCCAATAATCCGGGATTATCGGATCCCCTCCGTACACACGTAGCACACGTGCTTGCTATTAATCCTCGATACTCTCGACTACGAGCGCACTCCATAAACATGGAGGAATAAAGGCGTGTGCTCATGTAAATGTGTGTGTATGCTGAAATGCGAGAGGATCGGAAGTTGTTGTCTCGCGCGTATATCGCATCTATGTTCAAATGCAGTATTCGTATTGGCCGTATTACATGCGGTTTATACGAGAAATCGTTGCCTCCGCGCTCAGGAAAGGTTACACCGTGCCCCACGGCGACCAACCAAAACTCCCTCCGGATTTGGCCCTTCGCAAATTTTATACTTATTCCAATAATGTTTACCGAACGAGAGCCTGCATAAACAAAAGGGGAAAAAGTCGCACTGAGAAAAATCACGATAATAAATTTTACCGTAAAGTCACGACTATACTTATTATTTTATTAAATTTTTTTTTTATAATTCAATGTAAAATATTTAGAATATTTTGGTTCTAAATAAAAACTATAAAAATACATTTGATTGATATATAATTAGTGTACAGTCATTGTCACTTTAGGGTAAAATTTACTATCGTGATTTCTCTCGGATGATCTGTTTTAGATTGATATTGATTGATTATTAATGTAGGAATTTCGTAATTTTTATTATACTCGAATTAATCAAGATTCATTCTTTCTGATACTTTATTTTATGAGGCTATTTATATTCGTGTATAATTTAGTAGAGAGTACATTTCAACCGATTTTTATTCCGCTACTCGGGTTGTCATATTTATCAAACGTTTCTCATCTTCGGGAGATTTCATGAGAAGTTAGCGAGAGAACGTGCTCTTTGATAAATAGCGAATTTTCTTGGCTCTCGGTATACTACGCTTTAAATGTCACACGCCCATGAAGGCCCGTACCTAAGATTCATCGCATTGAGCGCGTCGAGTAATTTCGTGAAAACGTTCGAGTCTCTTTTCACTCGTGATATATCAACTTGCAAATGAAAAATATAATTCTCCGACGAGTTCACGAATAAATGTTTCGAGCGCCAGACACTTTTTTAATTCAATTAAATCGATGACATTTAGCTTTTTTTTATTGTATTAAAAAGAAATGTATATACCCTAGAAAAAATGGCCAAGCACTGGCTCAACTGTCAACGTCAAAAATTTGTTTCTACCGGTATGCATCGTCTTGTCTCTGATATAGGAGTGAAAAAAAATTTTATTCAATTTTTCGTGAACATTGATATAATATATTTTTAATCGCATCTAATGACCTTCCTTGAAAGATTCTTAGTTACTCTGTTTCACAATTACATTTCTTGGCCAATTTTCTTCTTCCCTTCTCCACCGTCATTTTCGTAATCGCGTCCAAAGTCTACCAAGATTTCCTGCGCATTCTCTCCATTCTCGGGACAGATCTTGAGAAATAATAAAGTTCTCCAGAAGTCTACAAGCATCCGGAAAAGTTCGAGCTCCATTTTTCATATTACGAGAGAGAATTTATATAACGCTCCGTTTTTACCATGCACGTTCGGACTCGGCGTCTTTTTTCTCCATTATTATTTTTTTCGAGCACTCAATTGTACGAACTCTAACTATACTAGATTGAGAAAAGAATTTTTCATCTATACCGACATCACTTACTTCCTTCTCCAAGTACTTTTTTAATTCTCTGTTATTGTCAATTTAAATTAGTTCGGTTATAATTCTTTAGAGACGAGTGACTGACTGAATCGAAAAAATAAATAATTACATTATTTGTATTAAAAAATCATTTTCTTAACTGTATAATCATTTTTTTGTGGCAAATTGATGAGTAATTAAAAAATAAGAAGGCCAACGTCTCGAACATTCTCGAGAAGGCAATTTTTATGATTTTTAACAAAAAGTAACAGTATTTTATAATAAACTCATTTTTTGAATGGTATCGTTGTAAATTTTCAATAATTGAAGTTTCAGAAAACGGTCTCACTAAAAGTGCGTGTATATATAAAGAAATCTCGACTTTAAGAATTTCTCATCAAATAACAATAATATCATAAATTTACCGAGAGAGAGAGAATAGCGAGATGTGCTTCAATATATCGTTCCTACGCATTATTTTACAAAAGTCTGCATACATTTACAAACAATCTTCCATCGTCGACAACTTTTAAAACGAGCTTACGACGAAATTAATTTCATTATTATTCTATGGTGTGGTCTAAAATTGGACAGAACTTTTTCTATTTATTCTCGTTTTTTTTCGCTTCTCCGGAGAAAAGAAAGAACGGAAGAGGAGAGAGAGAGAGAGAGAGAGAATGGCGGAGTACTCACTCTGGATATGAATTGCAAGTACGAGTTTCCGTTTTGTGTTTCGCGCTTGTGTAGTTACGCTCTTGATATAAAGGAAGAAACACCAACGAAGGGGTCGAGAAAGAATGGAAACGAGTGGAAAACCAGGTCTCCGAGAAAAGAAAAGAAAAGAAAAAAAAACGTTTCGAGCTATCACACATACTTGCGCAATCCTATTCTCGCGCGTGCACGTTTTTTTGTTGAATTATATATTGAGTGACGTATACGGTGTCCAGATCAAATGAGAAAAATCCTCGTTGTTCTCAGCAGGGACAAACTATACAAACCAATTTTAATTAATTTTTTTTTCTCATTATATCGTCAATTCGTATTTATTTTTAAATATTGAAATTCATGGAGATATCTATCGAATTATAAAATATTTATTTGAACACATAGAAAATGAAGAATTCGTCGGATATTCGAGATTAATGAATTTGGCGCAAGTTTATCTACCGGGGGAGGGTATAAAATTTTTTGGGGTGAATCCGGGCTCATCGGGAACGTTTCATTATCGAATTTCCAGCGGCGAGGTTGGAAGTTTCGAATGAATCGAGTTTTCGAATAGTTTCGTATTTATGGCGGGCCAGTGGAAGAAAAAGCAGGGGTTTGCGTGTACGGTTGTCCGCGTTTGTCACGAGGAAAATAGTTTCCCGATACGGAGTTGTAGGCCCGTTTTCAGGAAGGCGCCGAGGCCGTTAAAGATAAACGAGATCGCCGTGAGAAATTCGAAGACTGCTCCCGAGCGTAAAGGGCGTAAAATTAGCAATTTAGGAATCGCGCTCTCACATTTTTCGAGTCCTCTTGAATTTCAGCCCGCCGCTTCTCCTTACTCGTGATATCGCTTTGTGTATTTATCACGTTCGCGATTCTACTCACCCGAATCGAACTGGAACGAATGCCAGTCTCTACGGAATCGGGAACAGAAATTCCTCGCATTCTCCCGAGGTGTAGTTTGCTTATTATTTCAGAAACACGATACAACGTCGGAGTACGAACGTTCTCCTTCTCTTTCATCTCATTCCCCATACTTGTTCCTCAACCAATTCACTTTTTATTTCAAAACAATATAAAAATAATTAAATTTCTGCCTCATACATAAAATAATTAATATTAATATAATAATTATTGTAAGCAATAATTTATACACACTAAAAAATTTTGTGTGCTAATTTTTTTCGTAATAGATATGCAACGTTGGTGTTGAGTAGCAAGTATTCTATATAGCAATGTTTCAAAAATTTTTATATTTAACTATCAGTTCCTTGAAATAATAATGTTTACTCTCAATCCTGATTAACCAAGGATGTCCTCGAGGACCGATTATTGCTGAATGATATTCGGATTATCGGTCATAAAATGATGTTTTGGTCTGCCAAGCTTGAGCTTAGGTACCTGTTACTAAATTTTTCGCGTTTATTATCGTGCGTTTATTGCCACTTAATAGAGTGGACTGCCGGAAACGTAATCAAAGTTTTATTGCTGACAGGCATGGGCGAAGCTCGATAATTTTCTAAGAAATGAAAATAATTTTTCAATAGGTGATGATTATTTCGTCGATGGTGCAATATAATCATCGTCCATTGAAAAATTTTTATTTTTCAAGAAAGTATCGAGTTCTGCTCCATTCCTGTTGCTGAAAACATCGATTTTTAGCCCCATGAAATCAGAAAATAACACCGCTCTACATCTTTTACAAAACACAACGGTGTTATTATTTTGCACCATTTATTCTTTTCACCATTCGAACAATTTGGTTAACACCGTGACATTTTTTACAGTGTAATAAGGAATATAATAGTATTAAAAATAAAAGTAAAATCTTTTATTTTTTTCACACGTATGTACAATAATTTTTTGCTTTCTATTTTTCGCTGAATAATTAAGCAATATTTCTTTTTCGCGTTTTCTCGTTACGAACCCTTTGAAGCTTTGTTCTTTCAAATTCTTGCCATTCTCGCGGTGCGTCGCCTTTCCGTCCTCCAAGCTTTTCGGAATAATTGACTCTCCGGAATCCCTTTACCGTCGCCATTTTTTTTTCCTTTTTAACCGAACAATTTTCTTCGTTGTTCCCTTTTGTGCAAGTTTTTTTAATATTATTTTTCATCCTTTGTCTTTCGCTCTTTTTCGCAAAATGCAAAAGGTTATGTACAAAAAATCGACCATGGAATTAAAAAAATTCTCTCTCCTGTCAAGTATCGAACCACTTCAATGGATGATTAAAAAAAAAGGAACGTTGCAAAGAACGGGGATCCTCGCGCGAAGAAAAGTTTTTCGGATGATCTTAGCTTCATGTCCAGGAAAAGTTGCTGGGTAACGAGGAACATGCAAAGTCGTTCCGCGTACACAAAAGAGTCTCTGTTTCGGAGGTCAAACTTTTTTCCTGTTAAAAAAAAACAACTATTTTTCTTTTTTCTTGTTGGGAAAAAACGATTGCGAGAGTGATTGGTCGTGTTTTATTTTTTATTCTCGAGGGTCGTTTTCTCTGGACGCGCTTTGACCAAAAAAACAACCTTCGGTCAGAGGGCGGGTGATAGAGTTTTCCGGACCTCGGAGGCTTCTCAAGAGGCTATACGCGAATTCGCTCCTTATCTTTCTCGTTCCTCTCGACCGGACGTCCCCGGGGAACGAAACTTTGAAGAGAGATCACTTCGAGACGAAACTCGACCACTAATCAGGGAAAATTATGGATGGAAATTTCGCCAGACGGGTCTCAAGAAATTGCTGAGACAGACTTCGTATGCTCGTTTATTCGTTCACGTCGGCACGACGATTAATCAAATATATTATTTTATTCATAATTTTTTGAATTTTTGAATTTAATTAAAGAAGGTCTATTTGATCGGAAATTTCTTGTGGATAACAAAAATGACAATTATTCGAGGCGCAGTCTAACGATTCATATTGAAAAATTGAAAAAAATAATCCGATGATCATTTTATGGCTTTTTGAATTGCACTTTTGGATTGCGCCTCGAATGATTATCATTTTTGTGATCTACTGGAAATTTTCGATCAAATATAGGTTCTCTTAAAATCGAAAAAAAAATCTAAAAAATTTTAATAAGTGATATAAATATGGTTCAAATTTACAATAAATTTTTTTTCCGTGTATAGACCTCGAGGTTACTAAAATTTAATTGTAAAAGAGTTAAAATTGCAGTCAAATTAATTATTTTTATATTATTTCCCGTTCAGCAAAGCTCTCGAGGATATTTTCGTCTCCCCGCGATTTCCTGTCTCGTGATAAGGACAAAAACATCTTGTTTTCATCTACGCTTTTCTCTCGCGAGTTCACGAAACGAAGAATATATTTCAATGGACGCGTCGAGGCGTTGAAAAGCGATTTGGCGCCTGTCGCCAGAGAAAGCATCGACGTAAAAAAAGGGAATAAAGGAGAGAAAGCTGAAGAGATTTTAATATACAGGATATTTCAAAATTCTATGATCAAACCACTGAAAATTAATTTTGTCTATTCATTAGATATAGAAACACGTTCGAGTCCGAAATAGATCGCGAAAATTAATGGTAAAATTCATCGACGAATTTTCAGCTATATATTGCTCAGATTTAAAAAATTTCGATCATTGTTCAAAAATCTGTTTTCAAGACATTGGCTTTTTCCTCTTGAAATCGCCTGTTAATATATTTCTGGATCGAGTCGAAAGGAAATTCAAAGCCCAGGAACGTTCCTCGTGTACATAATAGAAATTCTCGGTATAGACGTTACAGATCCCTCTTCCTCTTATTCTTTTTTCTTTCTTATATATTCTTTCGTCTCGCTCTCCATTATGTTCCCGATACTTCTTCCCGTCAGATCCCATCCTTGTATTTCCATGAACCGAGTCCTCGATGCGCGACGACTTCCTTTTTCACGTGACAAACCCTCCTCGACCGAAAAGTCATCGAACCAAGGTAAAAAGAAAACCATTCAAGAAAAAGGAGAATCTAAAGATATAAAATGTGAAGCTCAACGAAAATATTTTGAAAATATTTTCATAAAAAATAAGTATATGCGAAAAATAAAGCTTTTGTTTGCACACCAATTTTTCCATAATTTTCTGTCAGTCTGGGATTACATTCTTATATGGTTGATAACGAGCAAATTTAACTTCTATCCCACAATGATTTCATCCTATATTACGCTTTTTTCGGTTTTCAGAAGCGTATTTAGCGATAAGTGCTATTATTTTAATAAATTTTGGCTAAACGCGGCCGACGCCGACTTCTTACACGAGTGAACATATGAACATGGGTGGTTTACCATTCACACGTTCTACTGTACAACTATGTGAAAAATATAATTATAAAGTCAACTTTTAGTATCGAATTGTATGCATATAATACTCACCTAAATTGTAAAGTTAAATTTAAAAAAATCTAACATTTATTTTACGTATTTATACACGCACGGTAAGTGTGAGAAAATCTTTCACTACGCGCTTAAGGAGGTTCGATCGTATCTTCGCCCGCGCGCATTCGTCTTACGTGTAAAGTAAAGGCAAAAATCATCAAGGGAAATTGTTTTCAAGATAATCTCT
>JAPYYW010002448.1:0-20280 GCA_030522545.1 Cremastinae sp. A BG-2022a
AAATCTTTAAAAATCACACTTTATAAAGTTAATTTCGTCAAGAAAAAGGAAAGATATTGCTAATTGAAATTTTCATGGGTCCACGAGACCCAGTGTGACCCACCAAATTTTTTGAAATTTTTTTTTTTCGATTCTAAGAGCCTATTCGATCGGAAATTTCCCGTAGATAACGAAAATAATAATTATTCGGGGCGAAATACAAGAATTCATATTGAATGAGCCGAAAAACTGATTTGTGAATCAGTTTTTTCAATTTTTCAATATAAATTCTGGAATTTTGCTCCAAATAAATAGCATTTTCGTTATCTACAGGAAATTTCCGATCGAATAAGCTTTTGAAATCGAGAAAAAAAAATTCAAAAATTTTTGCCAATTTTTTAAGGTATACCCCTTTCCATTTTTTCAAAAATCTTCAAGAGTTAATAACTTTTTGAAAAATTGATGAATCATTATAATTCCAACGCCATTCGCTTCGTTTTGCAAAAAATTGTAATAATCACCCATAATAAAGTGGATTTGGTCAAGAGAAAGAAAAGATATCGCTAATTGAAATTTTCATGGGTCTCCGAAATCCAGTGTGACTCACCAAATTTTTTGAAATTTTTTTTTTCAATTTTAAGAGCCTATTCGATCGGAAATTTCCTGTAGATAACGAAAATGTTAATTATTTAGGGCGAAATTGAAGAATTCATATCGAATAAACCAAAAAACTGATTTTCACATTAGTTTTTTGGATTAATGTAAAAATCAGAGTGTATTAAATAAAGATCGAATCGAGTTGTTTTCGAGACCAATTTTTATTTTGTTCATCTACGCTATTGTTCTGTTTTTTTGCGGAAAGACTTGGATAGCGAAATTCGCAGTTCTCACCGAATAGGAAAAATAGAATGAAATGAAATAAGGATGAAAACGATTGGTAATAGTAGGTCGAGAGCATTTGAGAGGTACAGAAAAAAAGAGAGAGAGAGAGAGGACGGTGTGGATGACGACCGCAAAAGCACGGTGCGCGCGAGCAATGAGCCGTATCCTGCTAAACTGTTAAGAAGGAAGTGGTTCATTGCTGCTCGCTCCACGTTGAACGGACCGTCAGCGACAACGGCCCGGTAGAGAGAGAGAGAGAGAGAGGGACGGAGAAAAAGAGAGAGAGAGAAAGAGAAAGAGAGGAGAAAAAGAGGTTTCGAACGGTACACGCGTTGAGGAATTATCCGTTTTCGTGTCACGCTATCTGAGCTTCAATGAGCGAGAAATAGAAGAAGAAAGAGAAGAAAAATCGTCCCACTGAATTTTTACTTATCTCGATCTACCTTCATTTCCGGCTGAACGAAATTTCCTGACGAACGAAAGAAAACTTTCGCGAGGCAACCCTCTTTGGATGGATTTCTCTCGAGAATATCCGATAAAATATGCCTACTGGGGTTATTTCTGAACAATAGTCCATGTAAAAGTTCTTCGTGATGATGAATTTTTGAATAAATTGGAATTTCGCACTCACCGGAATGTGGCTCGTCTTCAAAAAGTCGAGAAGCGCCTCGAGAGCGCCGAGAGTCGAAGCCTGCACGAAGACGCCTCGTTCAGCGAGCTTTATGCTACCGAGAGCTTTGCTCAACTCCTTGGCCGTCTCTTCCTTCAGGAGTTCGACCTCGTCGGGTTTTTGAGCCACGAGAAGATTCAGACCTAAATTTATAAAGTAAAAAAAACAACTTTAGTACTTGTGTTATTAAATGAAAACTATATAAAAATTCTACAATAAAATTCTAGTGATTACGATTTACAATTTATTGATTCAATCAAAGGTATGAATTGAAGGCAATAGAATAAAAAAAATTAGCTCAACTTACCTGCGATCGCTTTCTCGAGATCCTTCGCCGCAATTTTCACTCCCTGAGCTGCTCGTATTTCGCGATACTCGATGTAAGCGTTCTAAAATTCGAAATGTCAAAAAAATAATCGAATACTCGTGACGTCTAAATTACCTTTCGAGAAAATCAAAATACAAGCGTAAAAAAAATTCTAGAAAATATTTGATAAATTCTGTCAATTCAGTCTTTCTACTTTTAAAAAGTAAATGACGAAACAAAAATGACGAAAACTATGGAGTGATAAATGTCAATGTTGAAATATTAATGGAAAAGAATGTATATTCTTTTGCATAAATGGATAAATGGATAAAATGATTAAAAATATTACTTTGACGCGAAGTTCCTTGAGAGGTTGAGGCATGAGAAGAGATCGTATCTGAGTGACTATGGGACCATCCGTGCCCGCGACGATCATCGTGTCACCCTCGCGCAACGTTCCATTCACGAGGATACAGTCTATCGTCGTGCCAAGACCGGGGAGAGCTTTAACCTCGAGTACCGTTGCCTGGAGCTCCTCGCTAAACATCAGTCGTTTTGCCAATGGTCCCTGACAAGCGTCCACTATGAGCGCCAAAAGATTTCCCATTCCCTCACCTGAACAGTATGACAAATTTTCATGAACACAAATGAATTTACAGTAAAAATAAAAATTATAATTCATATAAAATTATAATTTTTATGGATTCGTAGAGAGAGTTGAATAAAATTGTAATATAATGAATGAATTGAATGATAATGAAGTTTGACTAATTGGAACAATTGTGAAAATTTATTTCACCTGTAATGGCACTGGTCGGCACTAGAGAAACGTAAGTTCTTGAATCAGGATTCTCATAAAAGAGGGCAGCGTTGAGACCTTGCTCCGCGAACTGCAAGATCGTGTCTTTCGAACGTTTCTCAAATTCTCGTTGCGTGTTGATAGCTTGAGATTTGATGATGTCTTGAACATCCTTGCGATTCATCGTTTGCCAATCGTACAACCTTTGGATTTACAAAGAACAATTAATACGGAATTTCGATCGACGAAACGATGCTGACAGTGTTAAATATCGAACCTGTCAATTTTATTTAAGGCCACAACGAAGGGAGTCTTCTTGGACTTCAAAAGATTTATACTTTCGATCGTTTGAGGCTCCAGACCGTGCATTATGTCGACGACGAGGACGGCTATGTCGCAGAGCGACGAGCCACGATTTCGAAGATTACTGAAAGACTCGTGACCGGGTGTGTCGATGATCAAGAGACCAGGTATTTTCAATTGTTTGTCAGCAAACTGCAACATATCGTAGACAATATTTCAATAAAATAATGACAGATTTATTTAAAAAATGTCTAAAACAATAATAATTATTAAAAAAAGACTCACGCCTTTGACGTGCCTCGTCGAATCTTGGATCGCCTCGATTGGAACGTTTGTTGCACCTATTTGTTGGGTGATTCCACCAGCTTCGCCGTCCTGGACATTCGTTCTCCTCAATTTGTCCAAAATTTTAGTTTTTCCAGTATCTACGTGACCGAGAACACAAACTACAGCCGCCCGAAGTACGTCCAGCGTTTTCTTCCTCTCGGCTTCGATTCGACGATTCTGTATCCGTATTCTCGCACGTTCCTTCTTTCGCTCGGCATCGGTCATCCTTTCATCTATACTCTCTTCGTCTTCTTCATCGTCGTCGGCGTCCTCGTCACCGCTGTCCTCGTCCGACTCGGATTCGCTTCCACTCCCGCTTTCCGACTCGCTCTCGGAACACTCTTTCTTCTCGTCGGTTTTCTCATCGCCCCTCGTTTTCTTCTTAGGCCCTTGAGGTAGTTGTTCCATTTTCGATTCCGACACCTTTGCCGTCTCGTCAGATTTGTCTAAAAATCGACCATAAAATAATAAGAATAATAGGAAAATTGTGGAAATTTGTCACGTTGTATCATCGTTTTACCTTCTTCCGCCTCGTTTTCACTCGAGTCCGCGTCCCAAGAATCCTTCACTTCGTCCTCCTTTTTGACATCTTCGATTTTTGTGGGCTTATCGACAATGTCGACTTGAACTCGCTCAGGCTTTGTTTCGCCCTCCGATTTTTTCTCCGCTTTCTCCTCGACGCTCGTCTGCTGCTTCATCCTATTCGGTCGTATTCTCGTGCCGAGGGACGGTCGAGTCTTTTTCGTTTCACCGGGCGTTGGCAATTCGAGGCCCTGAGCTTTCAAGGCTTCCAACATCGCTTGGGCTCTCGCACGATCTTGCTTCTGTTTCGTCGTCAAGAGTTTTCCCTCGGCCTTGAGTCGCTCCTTTCGCTGCTTCTCCTTCAACTTTTTCTTCTCCTTCCGCTCTTGCTCGAGCTGGAGCTGCTCCAGGCGAGCTTTCTCCCGAGCTTCCTCCTGCACTATTCTTTCCTGTTCTTCGCGCAGCAACCGCTCTTCCTCTTCCTTCACTTTTTTCAGAGCTTCCTGCATGGCAGCGATCGTCTTTCTGCCAGGACCCTTGGCTAAATTTACCAAAAAATTGAAATGTTCAATGTTTCGTATTTATTGGAGATATAATTATTATTTTACCTTTATCTTTGGCCTCCTCTTTGGCGTCTTTCTTCTTCTTCTTTTTCGTATCCTCCGCCTCGGGCGCAGCCTCGCCATCTCCGGTCTCTTCAGTCTTTGCAGCTGGTTCAGCAGGTTTCTCCGTTTGCTTCTCTACCGAGCCCGCTTTCGTAGCGTCAACGCCTTCCGTTTTTTTACCAACTTCCTACGAAATCGTCATGAGCAAATAATTGAAAATGTGACAACAATGATCAACGAAGTGAGTAAAAAAACAAGAATTCACTCACTGCTTTTTTCTGAGCTAATTTTTTTTGTTTTTCACGTTCCTTCTTCTCCTTTTTCTTCTGGGCTGCCGTCTTGACAGTGCCTCCCTCCTGGTCCGCCTCGCCGTCCTTACCCTCGTCCTGCTCCTTCGCCTCGTCGTCCTTTTTCTTCGTACTCTTAACGGCGGGCTTCTCTTCGACCGGCTCCGCAGGGGCTTTGGGCTCGATCTTCTTACCCGAATATTCCATCTCTAACTCCGCCAACACTTTCTCGATGTCCTCCTCGCTGTCGTTGCGCTTCTTCTTTCCCTTCTTGCCCTTCTTTCCCTGGGCTTCCTGATTCTTCTGTTCCTTCGGCTTACTGACGCTCACCGCCTTCTCCGATTCATCGTCGCTCGGTGGTTGCTCGTTAGCGTCATCGTCGTTTTCATCGTCATCGTCGATCTCCAATAACGCGAATTTACTCCGTTGAGCGGCTGTAACGCCAAAAATATCAGTATCCTAAAATTAATAGACAAAAATCGGTGTATCGCTCGAAATAATACGATACCTTTCTGTGTGCTTTTTTTAGAAGCTGTGTTCTGCACGATGCTCACTTCCTCGTCGGATTCCGACGCTTTTCTTCCCTTTTTCGTTTTTCCCTTAACTTTTTGTGTTTCCTCTTCAGACTCGTCATCAGAAATATTCTTTTTATTTTTCTTGTTCTTGTTTTTAGCTTTGGACTTGGGAGCTTCGTCTTCGGACTCGTCATCCGAGTCGGCAGCCTTCTTGTTCTTCTTTTTATTCTTTTTTTGATTTTTAGGCGCTCTGTCCTCAGATTCGTCATCCGAGTCCTTTCTACCTTTTTTGCTGCCTCTTCGTTCATCCTCGGAAGCAGAGTCATCAGAATCAGCAGCCAAGGCGGCGAATCCTTTTTTAGCTTGATTCTTCTTTCCTCTGGCTCTGCTCTTGGACTTCTCACTCTCCGACTCTGATTCAAAATCATCATCCTGAACTTTCTTTTTACCCTTGGTTTTTGATTTAGAGGTGACGGATTCGTCGTCAGAATCTACACCCTTTTTGCTCTTCTTCTTTCCCTTGCCCTTATCGACTCTGAGTTCCTCCAGTTCGTCGGCCAAATCGTCAACATCTTCGCCCTTTTTGTTCTTTTTTTTGTCTCTTGATTTATTTTTCACCGGCTCCGGCACAGCTTGTTCCTCAATGTCTACGTCGCTCTCCCTAAAAATAAAAACTAAGGATATCAGTTATGAGTAAGACAGAGTGAAACTATTAATAAATATTGCAAACCCTACACGACACTGTAAAAATAAACAGAGCGCTATCTTTGCCTGCATGTAATAACAATTGTGGAAGGAACAACAATAGGTTATGAGAAAAACAAAAAAAAGCCAGAGATCCAATTTTCACACAGTAGACGATAAAAATCAAGACACTTTGACTTTGAAAAAAAATGTTAGAGGTTAGCTTCGAAGAATTTGACATAACCTAAGTTCCAGATGGTACGTATTGCATCATCGCGGGTAAAATGAAAATTACCTAAAAATAGTTGCGTCAGCGACGATACGTTTTAGCTCGTATGATATAACAAAGATCGAGTAATTGGCCAAAAATCGTGGCGAAATGCCACATCGGTGTATACAGGGAGCAACAATCTGTCGCAAAAATTCAACTTACATATCGTCGTCCTTGCCGGAACGCTTTCCTTTTTTCGCTTTACCCATAATTAAACGAGCTCAACTCTATTTTCAAGGATTCACCACTTTGTTTCTCGTCAAATGTGCGATTATGCTGAAAATTTGCCACATGAGAGTCAAGAAGTAACGGAGGAGGAAAAAAGTTGACGGCTAGCACCGGTTCTTTCTCTCGCGAACGAATATCGAACTGCGCAAAGTTTACTGCCTTCGCTCGTTCCGAAAGAAACGTGCGTTCGCCCGACCTCTGCACTGCGCGCGCATCGTCGCGGACTCTAAAAAGTGTGTATGTATTTCTAGCCGACGATAGCCAAATCAAGAATAAAAGTGTGCTCAAACAGAGACTTGTTCATAAATATGCGTCGAATTTCAATATTCCTTCGGAATCGATCTATGGATGAGGAAAACCTTGAGCATTCGCTCCAACTTTTGCCTAACTTTTATAACTCACTTCGGAGCATGTATCGAAAATACCATCAGATTGACGAGACGTCTAGCGAGCGATAGCGGTATCAAATCGAAGCAGAATATATATAAATAAAAACAATAAAAATCAAAAGAAATTCAAGTTTACACCGAAGTCAATAATAATTTGTTTCAATCTTGATACGACTCTTTGACAAAGATTACTTTTGTTGATTCAATTAAATATTTGTTTCGATACGTTGAACGATATTATTTTGCAAATTGAACTAAATTCTTGATTGATTTAACTGAAGTTTAATTATTTCAAAGAATCAAGTGTTGTTTCGACGAAATATTTTCAATGAAATATTTGTCAACTAAATCTGTTCTCAGTGTATATATATTATATCACTGAAAACCAAATTTGGTTGATTCAACAAAATATTTGTTTCGATACGTTCAACGATATTATTTTGCGAATTGAACTAAATTCTGAAGTTTAATTATTTCAAAGAATCAAGATGTTGTTTCGACGAAATATTTTCAATGAAATATTTGTCAACTAAATCTGTTCTCAGTGTATATATATTATATCACTGAAAACGAAATTTGGTTGATTCAACAAAATATTTGTTTCGATACGTTCAACGATATTATTTTGCAAATTTTAAATATTTTTCAACTAAATCTGTTCTCAGTGTATATATATATATACCTGAATGCTTAAAAATTTGGTCTCGAACGCCTCCAATATTATTACGATATAGATTTCTCGATACGAGCGCGAGGACAAAAATGCGAATAATCGTAAAACTGTGCGGGCGGCTGCGCGTTACGGGATGATCTCTCCCCGCCAGCTTTCGGAAAACTACACGTGCGATGCGAGCAAAAAAAGCGCGTACCGCGTTTTCGTGCAGTCGCGCAAGCACTCGTCCGCGCTTCGAAGCTCCAACGCGAGAGGGAAATCCCGATACTGCGAGATCTTCAAATTTTTCATCGAACACAAAATTATAGACGAAAATGTGTCGTGATTTTTTCAATAAAGTAACAGCGAACGCGAATAAACGTAAATCCGATAAACTAAAAAAATCATTCGCATTGAAAAAAAATCCAGCGTCCACGGGACGTTAGAAATTTTACGAAATTTGAAAAAAAAAATGACGATAAACGAAAAAATTGTTCGTGAAGAATGCAACGGTGTTCCGCGAGAGATGGAAAATAGGAAGCTCGTCAAAAATTGTTTTCTCAGCGAAACAACGTTGAAAAAGATAAAAACGATCGCGGGTCCGATTCGCTTGTTGCTGGGTCTTATGATTTATACCGCGATTGGCGGATTGGTAAGCTAAAAAAAGAATAAAAAATTCTTGAGAGATTTTCGTCGAAATATACGCGACGCAAGCTTTCGTCTGTTTTGTCATGAACGGACTATTTTTGAGTCCGAAGAGAGTTTATCCAGATGAATTTCAACCTGCGATTTCCACCGAGGATCTCTCGTATCGCCTTCTCTCGCAACAAATTCCACTTCTGCCTCGATAAATCAAACGATGTCTAAGAATAAAAATAAACATGCTCGGCGCCTCGCTCGATTATTTCGTTCGTGCCTGCTTGAACTTGAAAATAAATCTAATATTTTTGAAGAAATGATCCATTTTGTGAAATATACTAAACACGACCCAATTCATTTTACCTGACACGAGATTTTAAAACGTGCATTTTGTATATTGTACGACGAATTTGGCACGTCTCCAAAAATCGCAAATAATTCTAAACATTGTTCTCGAATAGACACTCGTATGGTCTGCTTAGAAAAAAATATTCTCGTTTTAACGATACGTAATTATTTTTATCGAGGTATTCCGAGAGTTGGAGTTGCCCTCGGAAATAGAAAGATTGACTCGTCTTCGGAGCTCCGTGTACGAGAAAAGGCGTCAATTTGTAGGGAGAATTCTCAACAATTCGGACGTCACGAATCTCGCATCTTTGGTATACTCTCTAAATTGTTGTTATACCATTCGACAATTTCGAGACTCGTTGACGTTTTTTTTTTCTGCAGATGAAATACGAGCTGAGAATGTACGAGAGAATCGTTCAAGAAGCGGCGCAAGGTGGACTTCTCGTACACATGATCGACGAGCTGGAAGATTGGAGATTTAGCCAAGACGAAAATTTACCTCGAATCACAACGGAACGATGGAGCGTACTGCAGGCTGTTTTTTTCGCGAGCACAGTCCTCACGACCATCGGTAAAATATATAAGCACGCTCTTCTTCCATTTTCCTGAGTCGAATCCTGAAAAGAACGTTTTTTATAAATATTTCATAATGGGGATAGTTTCTCGATTATTCTCGATATACCTAGGAAGTCTAGAGTTTTTTTCGCTCTTTCATCTTTCATTGAGCAAGAATCTAGTCACGAGCCAGCGCCGGTTTTTGTTTCCAGATAGTTTTTCTCTCATTATTCCCTCTTCCCTTTATTCTCGGCTCCTCGAGCAGAAACTCGTCGCCTGCGAGAAAAAGCAAAAACAGAATCATCCCCGCAGTCTCGCTATTGTTCGGTTTTCGGCGAAATTCTCGGCCGGAAAATTCATAATGGAAGTACAGACAAAGAGGAACGAAAGGACTGACGTTTAATAAGCCTCGCAGACACGGTTTCCTTTTCCAGCCGCGAATAATTCGCGCTCGATTGCGTACGAGAAGTCTGCTGCTCCTCCTTCTCTCTCGAAAAAAATGTTTAATTTCAGGATACGGGAACGTTGTCCCTGCTACGAGCTGGGGAAGAATATTCTGCATTGTATTTGCCTTCGGGGGAATCCCGCTGACTCTGACTGTGATTGCCGATTGGGGCAAGCTCTTCGCCGAAGCAGTCAGCTCGATCGCCGCGAGAATAAGCTCCAAGCTTCCGCGACGAATTAAATCTTGGATTCCGAGCAATCTCGCTGGCAGAAGATCTCTGGGTAAAATTCTGTAAACAGAAAAAAAAGCAAATCTGTATCAAATACAAATTGTTGGAACAGAAAATGTTCTTAAAATAATTTGAATTAACCTTCAGGAGCTTTCGCTGCAGCTTTGTTACTTTTTATTTATCTCGCCTTCGGGGCCGGTATGTTCATGCTCTGGGAGGACGACTGGAACTTCTTCGACGGATTTTACTTCTGTTTCGTCACGATGACGACCATCGGTTTCGGAGATCTCGTGCCAAGTTAGTTCTCAAATTTTGTCTCTTTCTCGTCAGTCATTTCTATAATTTCAATCTTTTTTATATTACGTTTTTGAAACTTGATTAATAATCATCGTGATTTTCGTTTTAATAACGAGAAAATTATTTTAGAAAAACCGAAATACATGCTGCTGTGCACGATGTACATTCTGGTCGGTCTCGCGCTTACGGGAACGATAATCGAACTCGTGAGACGTCAGTACGTTCAATCCTGGCGACGACTCCAGGCTCTCAGCGGTCCTCTGGCCGAAACGCTTAAAAGATTGGGCGAACACGCCGGCGGCGACGTTTCCGCATTTCATTCGGATCTCAGGTAACATCTCCATCATTTTTTGTCTAAACGCACGAATAAATAACTAAATAAGTCATTTTTTTAAATTATATTTAAATAATTAGATAAGACAAATTTTAGTTAAACATTTCAATAATTTTATATTTTTTATATTTTCGTCGGTAATGTTTAATCTCGGCAATACTATAATTTACAACTTCTTAAGTATTTAATAAAAGACGAAATTTCTTTCGTATACTTAGGAAAAATATATATACCGAAAATTTATATATATCCCATATGTTTTTAAGGTAGTTCGATCAGTACAGTAAAATCAACAAATTTTATCTTCTTTTTTACCTCAGTACCATGTGGTTTTTCAGAAAAAGTTTATTAAGAAAAGTTTTTAGTAATTGATTCAAGAATAGCATACTCAAAATTCAAGGTCATTCAAGGTGACCTGTACTTGCTCAGTATGTATGAAAATTAGGAAAATCAAATTCTTGGAATTAAAAAAAAAACAAAGTTAACTTCTTAAATGTTCTTCAAATAGCTGTGCAAAATTTCAAAAAGTTTCACTACCCAGAAGTCAAGATATTTAAAATTGAAGATCGCAATATTTAACACGTGCTCTTATGGGAGACTGCAGAAAATAGTGATTTTTAACAATAAATATCTCGAGATCTACGAAGTGAAACCTCTTAAAATTTAATATACAATTGCACATTGTATCGAAGAAGGTTTTTCCAAATTTTTATCCAAATCCTAAGAAAACGATGTTTTGATAGAACTACTTTATTAATTAAGGAGGTAATTGCATTTAACAGTTTTAAAGATAATTTATTCAAAATTTGCATAAACGTTCCTCAGTATCGTACACAAGCGTGTGTAAAATTTGAAGAAGTTTCACCATGTCAAAATCGAGATATTAAATATTGAAAAGCACAAAGTGTTGAAAGTGGAAAAAAAATTTTTTCAGAAAAGTGCTTACGATTATTTCAATGCCGCGTCTGAAGAGAAGCATAAGCGGGCGCAGCAACCAGTCGAAGGAGAACGAATGGGAGGAAGCAGTCGAAGCTGTGCTCCGCGATATCGCGTCCGCCACTGTCGCTCCGCCGAAAAAGCCGATAATGCAGATTGTCATTTACGAATCGAGCGTCTAAAAGAGAGAAATCCAACATTTTATAATTACGAATAAATCGCCCATAAATTACCACAATAAACATAAAACCAATAATGCATTTAAATATTTCAACAATTTGCGAAGCAACAAAAAATCACGAAGAATAAAAAAGTATTTCACGCATTTTCGCATTTACAATATATACACGTAAAAGGAAAAAAAAATCCCGAAACAGCGATGTTCAATTTTCTTCCAATATCGAAAAAAAAACAAAATGGCAGATAAATGAATCCGAGAAAATCGATTTATTTGATAATAAATAATGTGAATAAAGCTTCGATGCGGGTGAAGAAAGTCTCTGGCAACGAGATTTATGCCACGATGCCAAAAAGAGCGCGTGACGCGCCGGAATCGTCTCCCCGTGTTTGCATCATCCCCCCTCAAGCGTGTGTTATTCTGTCGGGAGACTGGCCGAACCTCGTCGCGCAGTGACAAATGTTTTTCTGAACGATGAAAAAGTCGGACGATTCTCCGGACATCGAGGACGTTACGTCGGACATCGTACGGATCGCTTATCGAGTGTGTATTAAAAATTGAAAATAAAATAAAAAATACGGGGGGAGAAACGAAAATGGAGTCGTTTGACATTGAAGCGTCCTCGCGTCGCGATAGAATGTACTCGACGCGACATCGTGTCTGGCAAAAAAAAACGTACGTAATTGGAACTTTGTCGTAATTATCGTAGCAATCGCGGGAAATAGCTGGATCGGAAAATTCGGAGGAGACAGAGGCGAACTTGCGGAACAAGGATGGCTTCGCGTGTACACAACGCTTGACCAGTCTGCCGATCGTCACGAGTCTCAACACGCGCATAAGCGAGGCGTATGCGAGCGTAAAAGGGTCCAATTCGGCAGTCGAATGTATTTTAAACAAAACGGAAGAAGGATTTACCGAGGGTGCGAAAATAGTCGCTCCGGTGACAACGAAAATTTGCGAAAGCCTCGAGGAGCCGCTAAAAACTATCGACAACGCCGTGTGCCACGGCCTCGACTATCTGGAGGACAACGTTCCGTCCGTTAAATTGCCCCCTACCGAGATTTACGAAAACCTCGAGGGTTACGTCAGGTATTTTTTTTCTCGACGTTTTTTTTATCGCGATGATAACTTTTTCATTGATTTTTCCATCTCGTTCTTAGAAATGTTTCGGATAACGCGAAAAAATACTCGACGGAACTTTACACCTCTGTTAAGCACAAAATCGACAAGATAGCCAAAGTTGTACAAGCGGAAATGGAAAGCAAATCGGACGAGAGCGACGACAACGCCAAGCCGCCAAAAAGCGACGATTCTCGATAACCCCAAAATTTTACCTGTGTTCTTTTCACGATCCATTCGGTTCATTGTTATATTCGACATTTATTAATTTTTGGTCAAAAGAGAACTTGTATCTAACTATTTGAAATAAAGTTTTAAAAAACAGCACGATTATTTACGTTTGTTCGTTGAGAAGAAATCATTCGAATTGAAGTTGGCGAGTGGCGATGTTTTTCTTTTTTTTTATACTTCCGATTGCAAAATAAGATGTCACCACTTGACCTGTCGAGTGGCGACATTGTTATTGAAGAAAAGTATACTTATTAATTTTCGTTTAAAAAACAAAATGCGGCCGAAATTAGTCATTTTCATTACATTTTTTTAAGGTTAATGGTCTGTGACAGTCAAACCCAAAAGTTTGACATTTGCGAGATTAAGTTTATCAAGAAAAGTTGTTGCGAATTGGTTGAAGAACAACATACTCTGAATTGAAGGTTATCCGAGGTCAGAAATGCTAAATATACTTGGTGCACAATAAACAAATTCTTTACGATAGATTTTTTATAAAAAATTAAAGTTTCTTCCATGTTGTATAAAACTCTGCAAAATTTTAGGAGACTTTACCGTCTGGAATTCGAGATATTTATTGGAGAGTGTACAGAAAAATGTGATATTTGCCATTAAATATCTCGACGTCTACACGGTGAAACAGCATAAAATTTGGTGCACATATGTTTATGTCCTTAAAGAAAGTTTATGCAAAATTTTAACAAAATTTATGGACCCTTATTTTACAAACCAACCACCTCAAGGTCATAAAGTGATTCCAAGTATTGAAATAATTTTTTTTTATTCAATGATACAAAATTGTAAGATTACAAAATATTTGCTTAGGCCTCTTCTCTGAAACATGGAAATAAATATTGGATTTTTGTAATATTTCTTTTTTCGATTTACATATCCTTTTTCGAGTATACACTTGACATGTTACACTTACAAAATATGTAAAAAAATCGATTCTTGAAAAATTGTTAAATATTATAATTATAATATTCGTATTCGCTATACTCGCTTCCAGCACAAAGTTTCTTATTTACGCTACATAAATCTACACAACAAATATATAATTTTATACGAAAAATCATTATGTATGAAACAGTTTGAAACAATTTGATGATTTTTTTACACAAAATATAGCAATTTTTATTACAAAATGATTACAATTGCAATGTTTTGTACGAAAAATTCTAAAATCGTTTCAAATTCCAAAAACTTTTCGTACTGTTGTCCTAGAATGAAAAAAAATTGTAACGTCTCGTTTAAAATTTCGCACAAAATTCGTATAATTCGTATAAAATTTCGCACAAAATTCTGTCAGCGTTGACCTGGCAAAACGCGAGGCAAGACCTCACGAAGCAATAGCGCGTGAAAATTGAATATTTTAAAGATAAAATAATAAACGATGAAAGGAGCGGGTGTGCGTCCCGACCCATTGATAAGCACTTGAGCAGCAGGAGACACGGCAATTTCTAGTCCAGTCTAGTCACTCCTGCGGCACTAGTACTTAGGAACAGGACAGGATAGTCGGCGGCGTTCTCGCGTTTAAATCCTCGGGGGGCGTCGTGCGGCGGAAAATCCTGTCGACGATTTTTACGGGGAGCGAGAGCAGCAGCGAGGATCGCCCACGCGGATCAGAGCGCGGTTCGACCAATTTAAGCGACGATATTGGATAATTGAGCGGAGAATTTACGGTTTAAGCGAAGCACAAAGAAGACTCTCCACCCGGCCTCCCCGAAACAATTTCGCCTGTGTAGCTGCGCAAACGGGTGAGAATAGTAACGTCAATAATCATGATAACAATAATTACGATAATGATGATACTTATAACAATAATAATAATAATAATAGCAATAAGAGAATAATAAGCGACGATCTTGGTCCACAATGGCGGTACAGTTATCCTACGAGGCAGGCTCATTGTGCGGCTCGTCGTCGATGTGAAAAACGATTGAGCGATGAAGAGGCATCTCTCTCTCTCTCTCCCTCTTGTCGGATAGTCCGCGCGCAAAACGGCGGACAGTGGCCCTCATTGAACCGACCTCGGGGAGTCGTTAAGGCCCGCCTACATCCGTAAGTACCTTATTCTCTCTTCTCTCGGATGATCCGTCTCGCTCTCGGCGTCCCTCCCTCCCGATCGGCGACGACGAGCTCTGCGCCGCTGAATGAAAGAAGCGACACACGCGCGTCGTGAATCATATGCGCCTTTCGCGGGTAATCAAAAGAGAGAAAGAGAGAGAGAAAAAAAAGGAGAGAAGAAGAAAGAGTATTGCAAATTTGAAGTACGCCTTACCCCGGAGTGACGCGCGAACGAGATACTTTCAGAGCCAAATTCCTCGCTGAATGAGACTCTTGTTGGCTCTCTTTCTCCGTTTCCTCGCCCGATGACCGAGTCTTGCTCCCAAAGTACAAACTTTGCGGAGCTGACACGAACTTTTGGCCTCCCCTCCCCTCTCTCTCTCGCTCTTTCTCTTCCTCTCGGGCTTCAAGATGTTACGAGTCGTTCGAGCGTGTGTGTTTACTTACGTCGCCGAACGGCTGTGTTCTCTCGTACAAAAAGATACTCTCCCCCGGTGCCCGGACAAGACGGAGACAAGGCGGAATCGTGACTGAAGCGGAACACGCGCGGATTAGCTTCTCCGCGCTCGTCCCGCCAATACACGATCAAACATGGCGTCCCGGGCAGTTATTTCCGTTTTTTTTTCTTCTGCGAATTTCCTGGGCGCATCGGGATGCGTAGCGGTATTGAAAGAAAAAAAAGAAAGAAAAAAAAATGGCACGTGCGGCGTGGGAACGGAAAAAATGGCGCATCTCACGGAGCAACCCCGTAGGTGGAGATTCGGGCGAGGGAACGCGCGAGACGAGCTCAATTAACGCCAATTCGAGCCCGGCTCTCTTTTCTCTTTCACTCTCGCCCTCTCGGGACGCTCGCGAAACGGCTGCCGCGGGTTTCCCCCCCAGCGAAGAATTTCTCCGCGTATTTCAATATACGTTTTCGGATTAAACGGGAAGGAATTGGCGGGTGGGGAGCGGATAATGAATAAAACTATACATACGTTTTTTTTCTTTTTTCACCAAATACATCGAATCCGTAACGAAACTCGTGTTTTTTTTTCTTTTTAAGAGCGATTATCGCGACTTTTCGCCGCAGCGGAGCGCCCGTCGTGTTTGTTTGCTCCGCAGCGCGTCTCGGAGAAATGTTGCGAGCACGGGAGTTCAAGAGGTCGGACCGAGAAACGATAAGCGCGGGCACGCGGCGGCGGCGACGCTGCGATACGACCGGCAATCCTTGTTTTCAAATCCGAGCAACGTGGCATCGTCGCTTTCATCTTTTTCTCAATAAATTTATATTCATTTTTATATAATCGCTAGTTATTCCCTCGTGAAATTTTCACGTACTGTCGAAGCTTGGAAAAACGATTGAAAAAAGAGTCGAAAATCCAGCGTGTCTGACAGGTTCAACGAATCATCGCCGGCGCGATCGCGGGAACAATCGCAGGAAGTCCCATGACCTCTATCACCAAAACTCGAGCTCGCGCTCGTTCGGAGAGCAAAAAAACGCTCCGAACGTACCCCTGAGTCGCGCACACACGTCATCGTTTCGCGCGTCGACGTCGTCGCGACAGCGTGAGCTCGCGGAAAAAAGAAGATGCTCCCGACGTGCGTCACGAAACTCAAATTTACGAGAGCACGGGGAAAAACTCGACGGAAGGACTGGGCGCAAACGCGATCGTCTGTTTATCTTTTTCATTTTTTCATTCTTTTACTCTCATTTTGTTCGAGAACTTGGGAGGGAAGGGCGATGCGGGTATTCTGTGACACATGGATGTTTTTTTTTCCGAGATACGCTCGTTCGTATGTGAAAAAAAAGTAGAAAAAAAGAAAAAGAAATGGGGAGAATCACTGGTCGAGTCGAAGGTTGATCGTGAACTACGCGCTAAACGCGGAGCGCCGACGAGGGAACGACCCTCCCGGCACCGAGGCACATCCTCAACTGGGTGATAAACTAGCCTTGATTGGCTTAATATAGTCCGGCAAGTACCGTAATTGGCCGCTCCTTGCCGCGCGCGGGAAATGATTGGTCAATTTAATCCTAAAACCGCCTGGCATTAAGCATTCAAGCGACGTTCGCTACCTATTAACAACGACGACGACGGCGACGACGGGAGAGTTGCGATGCCTCCTCGGCGATGCTGGCTCGATCCCGTCCCCGGCACTCTCACAAGCCGTCGGTCCATCGCTCAACGAGCCACGATCCTCCGCGCGGTACGCCGAGAATCCCGAGTGCGATTCACGCGGTAAGCGGAAGCTGCGAATCGAGAATACACGCTTTTTCTTTCTCCCTCCTCCCACATGTTTAACCCTTTTTTTTTAAATTCTACATTATATCATTTATTTCGACAAAAATAATTTACAAATCGGAAACAACGATTTATACAAGAAAAAAAAAGATGTTTAATGTTTTCATGCACACAAAAACTTACCGTATATGTTTTTATAACACAATTTTCCTGGAAAAGCGATTTGTTCGATCAACGGGCCAATAAATGACACGGTATCTAAAGTAATAAAACCGAGGTGAAAATAAAATAGATGGATCACCTACGGCGTCACTACTTAGAACACCGAGACACTCTGTGACTTTTTTTTTAATTTTTCGCTCGGGAGCGCGGAGTCGCTGTTGGCGGTCCGACAGCTGACGCCCTCTGCTCCGCGAAATTCGGCACGAACTAGCGACAGAAAACACGAGAAGGGGGTTGTGGTTCGAAACGTATTCCCGGCAGTTTTTGCGATGGAAGAAATTGGAAGGCGGTTCGATCAGCGAGCGCAATGACGAGCAAGACTTCATTTCTCTGCCCGTAATTGCGGTCACAAAGCGAAACGTTTCCAAAATTCGTGTCTCGTGGCGCATCGCGCTCCGTCGGCGCTCTCGTTTTCGATCTGTAAATGCGAAACATCCGCGCATATTGTTATTTCGTGGCATATTTTATGTTTTCCACCGCGAGACCTTTTCGTACGTATAAGAACGGTGAATAAAAAGATCGCGGCGGTGTGAGGAGGGTTTCGTGGGTGTGAGAGAGCGCGCGTCTCGTGTCGCTTGCGACGCTCGCGGCGGGATATACAGCTCCGGAGAGAGCACACATGTTTCTCAGCTCAGCTGTTTCCATCTCCGGTGTTATAAAATTGTACACGTGTTACGTTTACACGCGGTAAATAGCGTCTAATTGCGAAATAATTTACCTCTGGCCGAGCGCAGGCTCGCGGACAATTTTCTTCTCAATTCGAAAATTCGAGTCTGATGCTCTCGCCTGATCGTGCACCGAGAGTCGAATTGCCGAGCGAGCTCGTCAATGGGCATGTAACGCGATCAACGATAATCGTCGCTGGCGCACACACTCGTCCACCACCGGCTGGCTCGAACGACGGAGTTTCTTCTCCCTTCGCGTCGCAAATTGACGAACAATGGAGCGAGAAACGGTGCCCCGTTCGGATCGTCGTCGTCGTACACGGCGCGATCTTCGCCCTGATGCTTCTTTTTCTTCCATCTCGAGCCACACCTACGCGATCTATCAACAGATGCGATCGTAACGTCCATTACGTGTCATTTACGAAATAGGTGCGTGCACGATCCTCGGACGCGCTTTATTTACGCGTAACGCCCTCTCCGCACGTTTCGCACGATGCGCCTCGAAAATATATAATATTCGTTTCCCATGCGGGCAGACTGTCCTCGCCCGCGGGCTATCGACGCGGAGAGCGACGGCTTCCTCGCGTCTCCGGACTGCCACGAGGCGCCGGATTACGGATTTCCAATCTTCCCGCCCGCCTCGCTCCGGCCACTTGATCATCTGCTCCTGAATTAATTCAATTAACGTATGTACGGACCAGCATGGAGGAAATAATGAATAAAAAGAAGGAGAGAGGCAATAACAGCCGTCGTCTTACCTCCCGTTGCGTCCGATCGCGCTGCGGGTCCGCTTTTCGGCGTAACGCGCGAACCGAGCCTCATAACACACGATGTATATTTTTCATTATTTTTGTTTTCGCACGTACTTATATATTATACTTGGCGACTTGCCACGGGAACGAGATTTTCACTGGCCCGACGAGACTCGTCGACTCGCGAGTCTCTCTCACGATCGCAGCTACTCCGTCAGCAGCTCCGGTGATAATAATAATAAAAAAGATAGAGCGTCACTACGTACACAGGTGTTTTCTCGGATCGCAAGTGTGCTTCGCTCCACGCCGCCTCGTACGTGTGCCGCGTGTTACAGATTCGTGCACGCTTATTACTTTTTTTTCCCTCTTCTCTCTCTCTCTCTCTCCTCATCCCGTCCCGTGTTACGTTTCGTGAACTTAATTCGTTTTTCCCCGCTCCGTCGTTATAGCTCAGCGCGACGAGTTCTAAATATTTTCGTAATTTCGTGTCTCTTCCCGGTGATTCATCGTCGCTCGCTTCGTTTTCTTCCCTACGGCTACGAGATATTGTCGCAGTTGTACGTATTTGTTGCAGCGTAGAGCGATTATTTCGAAACTCAAGGTGACTTTCCCGAGCGACTCGTTAACGAAATTCCAGAGTCGTGATTTGGATACGCGCTCATTTCTTTTTTTTTTTCCTCGTTTCACGTAATCTCTCGTTAGTAAAACTATATACGTGTGCAGCTGAAATATTTGGGAAGATATTTTATCGTGATAACACGGGAGGATGACGAGTCGGGGGAGTGAGGGGAATTGTCGAAACGTATGGCGGAGCGGCGCGCCCAGAAAACTATATGCGGTGAGATGGAGAAGCAGCAGGATTTTCGTGTCGAACGAACGCTGCGCATCGCCGTTCGCGGGAGAAGCATCGAGGCCTCTCGCGGCGTTTATTAATATTAAAGGAGTTTATTAAATTGGGTGGAATATGCGGTGCGTAGGCTCGGGCCGGATACGTCGAGAATGAATCTCATCCACGCGGTACGCAACAGGGAGGAAGTTTGAATTAACGTCGTGACTCCGGGCGCGCACACTCGCGGACGCTCGACCGAGGGAGGAGAGAACGTAATACGGCCAGGCGACGATGCCACGATTGAGCCGCGATCGACAATCACGCTTCGTTTGCCTCGCCAAAATTCCCTCTTACGAATTATTTTCACCAAAACGTTATATTTTTCTTCCCATATATTTGACCATTTTTTTAAATTTGAAGAAAATATCTTTGTTAACGAGATAAGGAATGAAAAATATTCGAATCGATCGATCGACGATCACGCTTCGTTTGCCTCGCCAAAATTCCCCTCTTACAAATTATTTTCACCAAAACGTTATTTTTCTTCCCATATATTTGACCATTTTTTAAAATTTGAAGAAAATTCCTTTGTTAACGAAATAAGGAATGAAAAATATTCGAATCGATCGATCGACGATCACGCTTCGTTTGTCTCGCCAAAATTCCCTCTTACGAATTATTTTCACCAAAGCGTTATATTTTTCTTCCCATATATTTGACCATTTTTTAAAATTTGAAGAAAATTTCTTTGTTAACGAGATAAGGAATGAAAAATATTCGAATCGATCGATCGAC
>JAPYYW010002449.1:0-20277 GCA_030522545.1 Cremastinae sp. A BG-2022a
CTTTCAAATTTTCATCGTGTTCTTAATGAATTTCGATTCCCTATACTTTTAACATGTAAAACTTCATTTATTTTTGCCAAGGCTATCGAAACCCCTTAATCCATTACAGGCCTCATGTCTTTTTTAATATATATAGGAATATACGCACGTATCAATAAAAATGTGTGCGTATATCGGCATCAGGTATATACGGAGAACGCGTACATAATTCTCATCTTGATGCGAGATCCCCGCGTCGATGCGGTCTCGTCGGTGCATGTATTCGTGAAGAGCGTAAAGGAGAGCAGCGAGCGAACTCCCGCTAGAGTTTAAAGCCTGAAAAGAGAGAGGAGAGAGAAAGAGAGAGAGAAAGAGAGAAAAAGAGAGAGATACCCGCCGAGCGAGCGTTGAAGAGAAGGGAAAAGAGGGATTGCAGGGAGGCCCGACAGTCTGACGCCAGGAACCCCACCAAGCGAGACGACGACGACGACGACGACGTCGACGACGTCGACGACAAAGACGGACACACGAATTTCTCGTCTCCGCGTGCACGGAGCGCTTTTATCCTCTCGCGTATCCCTGAGAGAGGATACCCATCAGAGGCCGATCCGCCGAGATACTCTCTCGCACACGTGAATTCAAGAAATTACCCACGAGACGAAAAGAAATCAGAAAAAATATATCCAAGAATGCGCGGAGAAAGATTATTTTTCTTTTTTTTTTTATAAAAAAAAAGAGTCTTTTGCACGTAAAAAAGAAAATTAGGTAATAATATTTATAATATAATATAATATGGTACGAGGTGTGTCGAGATGCGAGAGGTTATTCGCGATGAGAGGAAAAGATGACGCACTTTTCTCCGCTTTTTCAGCCTCTCGCTTTTATTGTTCCGCTAATTCAGGCTGCTCAATTCTACATTTCGCTGCGCTCTGCGCGGGCGTTCCTCGGGCTGGAAGCCTCGGCGGCGCGTTCTCCAACGTTATCGTCATCGTTGTCCGATGATTCAGACACATGTTTTGCCAGTTTCTCCCCTGACGTCGCAAGCACATATGTATGTTTCTCTTTCTCTCCTTCAATTTCTATACATATGTATAATAATGTGCGTGATGTATGCGTTTTCCCGATTCGCGTTTTGATACATTAAATCCGGATTCCTCGCGGGCGTACGCGCGTGCATTGCAAAAAGGGCGCGAGTGCACCAGACACCGAGACGTAATCAAAACGAATTTGGCATCGTCAGAGCTATTTTCCGACCTCATCCGCGTTCTGCCAAATAAACCACCGGTATAACGCTCTCTCATCTCTCTTCCTCTCTTTTCAGGCAAACGCACACCGTGCATTTTTTATATAGTATTATTTATTTTTTTTATTTCACACGTGTGTTATATTTATTATGCTTTTGTATTAATTTTTTCATTCATTTACCTGACGATGAGAATTAAATATATACATTTAATCTTTTACTGTAGAGAAATATGATTAGTGCTCCTAAAATAATTCCTCTATAGTTATCACACAGTAATGAAATTGTAATTCATCTCCCAGCAGAGAGTGTGATTAATAATTTATTGAAGTTTAACATATCAGTTTGTTATGGACATTCTATATTTATTTGTATTTGTTTCTATATTTATTTGGAAGAGAGGCATTTTAAAAAGTCCTAAATTAGACATTTTTTTAAATGCCCGATGGGCCACTCGTGTCACGCGCGTCTTCCATTTACCTGACGATGAGAATTAAATGTATATTTCATCTTTGACTATATAGAGAAATATGATTAGTTAACATATGAGAATTAAATAGATATTTCATCTTTTACTATAGAGAATTATGATTAGTGCTTCTAAAATAATTCCTCTATAGTTGTCACACAGTAATGAAATTGTAATTCATCTCCCAGCAAAGAGTGTGATTAATAATTTATTGAAGTTTAACATATCAGCTTATTATGGACATTTCTATATTTATTTGGAAGAGAGGCATTTTAAAAAGTCCTAAATTAGACATTTTTTTTAAATGCCCGATGGGCCACTCGTGTCGCGCGCGTCTTCCTCGCCGTTGGGGGAGAGGTAAGAATAGTCAGAAATAGAGAACGATTCGCGAGCGAGCAACTCGTATATATACATATATGGCCGATGTTGCTATTATTGCTCCACATATCGCCCGTGAGAGCGGAATAAACGTGTGTAATATCGATATGACGCTTTTAGAAAGATGCAAACGACCGACCGAAATAGAGAATCTAGCTGCACCGAAGCAATAACGTGTATATACGATGATGAATTTAAAATCTCTCAAATATATTCACTATTTTCTCTCGTAATTTCCAACGAGCCAATCCGATGAGACATGCATCATTTATTATTTCCGACCTTATTTTAGGCACCCTCGTCGAAATTATCGTTTAATAATTATACCTCCAATTATATTCACATCAGAAATCTGATGAATAAATTACTGAATAAAAATTGACGATGATTAAAATTGATAATGGCTGATTAATAAAAATGACGAGAATTCACTTCGAAGATAAAATATATAGTTAACATTTTTTAAACTATATTCGAATCGCTTAAAATTTGTGGCATCTCTGTATTTTTTTCGAGTGTGACAACTCGCGAAAATTGTCGCAAATTTTTAAACGAGCAAGAAAATGGTGTACGTGTCGTACGCACGTCCATTCGAGAGGCCGCGTCACACACATCGGGAGTCTCGTTGAAGAGGCAAAAATAGACCCTGTGTGGCACGGTCCAGCGAGTGCCCGAGCTCGAGAAAGAGAGAGAGAGAGAGAGAGCGAGAGCTGTTTCATACTTTGGAAGGAAGGTCGTAGGTAGGCCGAGGAGCGAGAAACGAGAAGCGAAAAAAAAGAGAAAGAGAAAGCGAGAGGAGAGAATGAGAGGAGGTGGATGAGATGAAGGAGAAGAAAACGTAGCCAGAACACGAATTCTCTGTCATCGTCGTCTTTGAAGAGCCATCATGCGCGTCACAAGAAATAAAAAGAGAAAAATGAGAAACGAGGGGAGGGGGGGGGGATAAAAAAATGAAATGAAATAAAAGTAAAAAGAATAGCGGTCCTGGGGATTGGGGAAGCCCTGCTCATCGTGTATATATATATATGTATATATATGCGATATTCTCCTCCCGTGCATGCGTACATCGAAGCTATATTCTCACTTGGCCCAGGTCTCGCAGGAATAGATCGCTCTCGCGGCCAATCGCCGTTTCCTTCGAGCTAACTTCACGCCGATTTAACCACTTTGCATCTCATCATTTTTACTCCGCGCGGAGTTTCTCCGACTCTGCGCTTTTTTTATCTTCCACGCATTCTTTTCCCTCTCTCTCCCTCTCATAACAAATATATACTTTGTCCAAAAAATAGCACATTCGCCACGCACTCTACGACATCGAAATTATTTTTGAAATTCTCTCGAAATTCGCTATTCTTTTGTTTTTTGACACGTCACTTCTTAACCTTTATACGATATTATGGAAAAATTGCTTTTCACGCAATTTAATCGGAATCCTTTTAATATTTTTCTATGTATGTGCGGATTATGGAGTTTTCATTGCATATAGCTTCTTTGAGATTAATATTTTTCATCGAGAACTCGAGCTCCGCGTCGAGTGAGAATAAAAGAGAAAAATTCATTCGTCAAAAGTTTTGTACGACACACGAGGAAGACGGGAATGATGACGACGACTACCGAGACAACGATGATGATGATGATGAATGATGGCAATCTTTCAATTATAGCTCGGAATCGCAACAGGCATTCGCTCAAAACATTCTCCTTATCTCCTATATCGTTGGAAGGTCTAGAACCGAGATAATGCGAGCAAAACACTCGGGCTCGTTACGCAAGAATTCCTGAGCTGCCGTATGCACAATCATTAGCAAATAAAAAAACGAAACTGCAGAAATGAAAAAATTCAATAATAAGCGAGACGCATCTAAAAATAGTCCAAAATAAAGATAAACTCTGTTCGTTTTTAATATATTGAGAGAAAGAAGAAAAAAAAACGAAATGATTAAAACGTACGCAAAATTACGAATAATGTACGTAATATATGCATTTGGGGATTTATTGAGATGTTCGGGGAACGGGGATTTTCCGAAGGTATTATGAGGAGCCAGAGTGTGACAATGACGAATGAAAATGAATGAAAGCGACGTCTGGGGATACGGAAAAGCGGTTCGAGGTTTAATGAGATTCGCACGGAACGATGCACAAGTGGAGATGCAACAGTGGATTCTCCGAACCTCTCTCTCCCCCTCTCCTTTTCTCTCTTCCTCGTCACTTCTCCCCATACTCTCTCTCTCTCTTTCGCGTGCTCCGATGCACCAGGGGTTTCCTCGTGGCGCCGAGTGTCTGCCGACCCGGCGGGCACCCAGTCAGATCGCCACTCGACACAGATATAAACTCCTGCGCGTATATATAAGCTTCTCAATGGGAACATTTTCTCATTGTACACGGTTATTTTTTCTTTTTCTTTTTTTTTTTCGTTCAAGCGAAGAAAGCAAGAACTTGGTGCATGAAAAATCTTTGAGAAATTTATAGATTGTTGGATTTTGATATTCAGGGGAACAAAAATAGCTGGAAATAAAAAAAGTCTGAATGTATTGGGATCTGTCAAATGGGCGGAGCTTGAAAAAAAATGGCGACCATAAGGGGATCATGATACGTCGTCATATGTAGTAATATATGATAAATTCAAGTGCAATTTGCGATTGAGCTGGTACCAATATTAAATAATGCAATTCTGTGGCAGATACGTTAACTTTACTCTTCACTTCTCTACTCTTGACATTATTTTTTCGTATTTCATTTTGAATGTGACTGCTATAAAAAAAAAATTGACTATTTTGGAATGGATTTACTCAAAAATAACTCTTTTGCATTTTTAAAAAGCCTAATTTAAAAGAGTAATATTAAAATGTAAAATTAGTAGAATCAGCGAAGTGACGTTGACGGTCCTGTCAGATTCAACCTCCGAATCCTTGTTTGACGTATTCTTTCAATCTTTCACACTGTACTGCATGTTTCTTTTCTTTTTTCGTCGAGTAAACATCACCGATTCTATTTTTACTAATAATTGAATAAATCTCTATTGTAGATATTGCATAATACGTATAATTACTATTAGAGAATTTTCTCTAAGTATAGTTAATTTTCTTGCCACCGGATGTCATATCGCCATTTGACAGATCCCAATAGGAGAAGCGGAGGAATTAGGTGAGAACGAAGTTGGGTTATTGAGAATAAAGTCTCGAAATAATAAAATGAGGAAGATTGAAACGGATGGTGGCAACTTATGCAAGTTGTATCAAAACTGGCAACGCGCTTATCTCTCTTTTTGCTCGGGGCTCCGATGCGAAGTTTAGAGAGAGTGCGCGAGAAAGGGAGAAGAAGATAAAAACAGAGAGAGAGAGAGAGAGAGAGAGAGAGAGAGAGAGAGAGAGAGAGAGAGATAAAATGAGAAGATTCAAGTCGTTTCGACAGATAGAGAGCAAGTTGTGTGTGCTCGTGCGTCCGAGTCTCGTGTAAATTTAGTCGGGCGAGTATTAGTGGGGATTCCTCATGGCGCCGAGCGTCTGCCTCGCCGACAGTCGAACGCACGCATCGGTCCGGGGAATCGAGAGAACGCTCGAGAGAAAAACGAGAGAGCCGGGATCGCAGGCCAACCGATTTGGCTCGAGAACACCATCGAGAAAAAAAAAAACCTTTATAAACGACACACACTCCTCCTTCTCCTCCTCGCTCATCTCCCCCACTCCTTCTCGCTCTTTCATCATTGTTCTCTTGTCTCCTCGGATCACCCCGTCGTCGAGAAACGCGCTCTCTCCTATACCAACAAACCAGCATAAGATTCCCGATCATTTTCACAGATTATGAAACGTCTAAATGTCACAATAAATATTATCTATTTTTATTTTTCAACACTTTATTTATAATCGTCAGCGCACATTTTCGCACACAATCACTTTTTTTTAATTAAAAAAAATTCATTTTCTTCATTGCTACCGTAAAAAACAATATTTGTCTAAATTTTGAAGAGTATCGGGGAGAAAAACGCATTGTTTTTTTTTGTCGAGGTAAAAAAATAAATATTTGCCTCTGTTTTCGAACTGTTGACGATAATGAGTCGATATTTGTGAGATAATTAATCAGCGAGAGCTCGGATTATCGCTCGGAGTCACTGAATAAACTCTCTCGGAGGGAAAAACTTGTACCCGCGTATAATGAATTTTTGGGGGAGATTGAACATTATTATTTTTGGTGTGCGTTTGCCGAGCCAAAGGCGAACATAATCTCCGCACGCAATCCGAGAGAGAGAGAGGAGAGCGAGAGAAACGAGATGAGATTTGGCAGAGCGAACGAATGACGGGCGGATTTCTACTTCGCTATTTATTCCCGCGAGGAAAGAGAATAAGTGTCTCGCTCTCGCTCGCGTCCCTCGTTTGTCTCCTGCTCCGCCAACTCCTCTCGCTCGTTTCTCAATCAATCTCTCTCTCCGCGCCCGTCTGCTCGACTTTTCGTTCACTCAGAGACTCGGATAAACCACATCGTGCCCGTGACTACATATATTTCTTTTTTATTTCCAATCTCACGCTTATTTTTCTTTTTTCACTTATCGCCCTACTAATATTTCCCACATCTCCGAACTTTATTCCACAATAATTAAATCATTAAATCATTTTTTCAAAATTCTTTTTATGACGGTTGGAAAATTTTATTATTCTATAACCTTTTTGTTTTTTTCTTTGCATTTTTAATGATAGAAAACGAAAAATAATTGACGTAAAAAAATACTGGGAGATTATTCTTGCACGGCGTTGAGAATGGCTCGTAATTTTAGAGTTAAATTTCCGGGTCAACGGCAGAATGACATCAACTCTGCATAGCCGGATCGTGGCAGAGTGGACGTAAAAACGTTGTAACGAAATGCGAGGTTACGGCCGCGTACGACGAAAATATCGTCGATGGTACAATCCTCGAGCGCGGGAGGGCGCTCAAATTTCGTTCTCTCTATTTTTTTATCGCTCGAAACACTCTTTCACGACCCTGCAATTTTACGTCGTGACATTTAATACATACATATATATATATTCTATGGAGAATAGATCCTCAATAAATAATACACAGAAATATAAGCGAGCAACGATCGAGTGTTATTCTTTCGGCGATTTTTGGTGCGATGACGTGTGCTGTGACCAAAAATTATTGCGAGTGTCGGGGAGAAGGCGATGAAGGACGAAATGCGAGAATGTGCGAGAATTCTTCCTGGCGCAAAAGTAGAGCGAGACCTTTCGGAAACGTTCTCAACGTTTTTGCCAAGCGGAAGTCTCAATTCTTATTAGTGCGTGCACGTAATACAGTCACGCGTTCGTGAGACGAGAGCGCTCGTTGCGAAGCGACGAGGATGTCAAAGAAATGATTTAAACGATGAAGAATAGAAGTGTCAGAGACGAGAGTCATTCATTCGCGAAGACTCTCATTTCTCATAGTCACCTATCAACGATTATTTAAATGCCCCCCATTTATTTTTTTACTCCGCTATCTTTTTCCGTTTAAAAATTCATTTGTTATACGCGCATCAAGTTTCAACTCGCGTTACAAGTTTTTTTTAACAGAAAATTTGTATACAATCAATATACGTATTGAGAAATATAATATTTAATATGCTTTTGTTATAATTTAATATATCAGTGCAATATTTAATAAGCCGATACATCGCGTTTGAACATTTTGCAATTCGGATGCACCGAGTATAAGCTCGACGCGTAATTCAAGATAGCGAGTTACGATATAGGTATAGCTAAAAATAAAGAGAGAAGGCGAGAATATAAACGCACTTGCTGATTTCGCGGGGTTAAAAATCGATGTTTTTAGTAAGAGGGATGGACAGAGCTCGATACTTTAAAATGAATATTTTTCAATGAATGATATTTATTGTACCATCGATGAAATAAGGATCATCTATATTGAAAAATTATATTCATTTATCAGAAAAGTAAAATGCTGGGAACTATATGGACCAAGAATAGTATTAAATTAACACCAGATTTTCTACACTATTTTATGATCTCAAATATTATTATAAATCTCTGTAACGTTTTTCTAAATCTTTCTTCTTCTATTTTTTAAAATTTATTTTTCTTTCCTCTTATATGCTTTTTGTTTTCGTCTTTTATCTTCTCCGTATTTTTTTCACGTTCGTTCTCTCTCTCGCTCGTTTTTGCTGCCCGTCAGAGAGCCCGTTCGCCGATTTGTCCGTTCAGTATATGGGACTCGCTACTCGCTCTTCTCGCGAGTAGGTAAGTTTCTCTCGGTATTCGTGCCGGACGCCACGATGTCGCCACACCGATGAGCGAACCTACCTCGAGACGAGGGTGCCAGATGAGGACAGAGAGAAAGAGAGAGAGAGAGAAAGCGAGATAGAGGGCGAGAATACATTATACGACCTTCGTATTATGGATTCAGGAGAGTGAACGAGGGCTGAGCTTCTCCCAAGATGCCACATTTTCATTCAGCGGAGCCTTCCTTTATTTCTCTCTCTCTTTACGATTTTCTCAATTTCCTTCCTCTTTTATCTCTCATTTCTTATATTTTTTCCCCCTTTTCTTTCACGAGATACTTTATTCAGTTTTTAAATTTTATTTCCCGAATACCTTATTTATTCATCAAGCATTTTGTCCATTTTATATTTTTATTCAATTTGCAACTTTTTATTCTAAAACGCCCCATCATCAGTTGTAATTGTTAATATTACTTTTATTTCTTTAATAATAAGTCATTTAATCGTTGTGAGCCGTTTTCGCGTCCGTTCTCCCTCTACAGGTGTTCACACGAGTCCGCCGCAAGAGAAAATAAAAGAAAGAGAGGATCGTTTGGAGGGAAGAGGACGAACGAAAACTCGTTGAGCCTGGTCCACCTTTCGAAGCTTCTCTTATTTTTTACCTCTTTGCCTCCCTCCCCGCTTTTTTCTCTCCTCCTTCGCGCAAGGAACTCTACAATCAGGCCATATATTCGGAGAGCAGTGTACATCTGCCAGACATCTGCCCCGACGTGTGTCCCGAGAATCATGTCCGTGCACACGGACGATGAGCCGCGCGGCGATGAGAATGGCGGGACGCACCGCTTGGGAACTTCCTGCTCGGAGCAAGGTGCCTGCTTCTTCGCCCAGAGGTACATCCAATTTTTTTGTTTTTTTTTTTCGACTATCCCTCTGTACAGTAATCGAAAGTCAGCCAGGCAGCCCTTATTTTCATTCTCCACAATAACGCGTGTTCGCGAGCGCGCGCTTGTGATCTTCGATCACTCTTCATTGCGCCGGTCAATTTCCAATATTAATTTTTCGCATTAATCGCTAATTACAACTTTTTCCAAATTTTAAGCGAATGAAAACTCGCTCGAATTCAGAATAAAAATGAACCGGAACACGAAAGTTTGATCAATGAATTGTTGAAAAAGAAAAAAGAAAATTAAAACGAAATCCGATGGGAGAAAGAATTTTAATTATCGAGTAATTATTTGCAAAGTGTTTTCTTGGGGAAAAAAATCAGTGCAAAAATGAGGGGGAAAAAAAGGTGTACACGGGCGGCTTTTTCGCGGATTTCTTTGTCCGTATATTCGCAGAAGCGAGAACGCACCTGCCCATTTTCTTCTTTCGGTCGTTTCAATCGCGGCCTAAAGCTCTCGCGCACTTCAGTTTCCTTCCTTCTCCCCCCTCGTCTCCTTCGTCGCTTCGAGCCTCTCGTTCATCCTCTCGTCCTGTTCCCTCTCTCATCCGAGCCGATTCTTCCCATCTTTGAACTTTTACTCTTGTTTGCAATTCTCGTGAACAAGACGTGTATCAAGGGAAGTCTCCCCCCTCCCCTCCTCACCGCTTCTCTCGTCTCCTCGCTTATTATTCGCCCTTCTCGCGCGCGGACTCACGAACGAACGCGCGACTGCAGCTCGCCCGGACGGGCGCGACTGTCTGAACGAATTTAACTTCTCTCAATTTAACTTAACTTCTTCGCTAAAAATTTTTTTATATATTTTTAATATAAGAATTTTTATTGGCAGTGCGTCAACTGTACTCTTCACTTCTCCACTCTTGACATTATTTTTTTGTATTTCATCTTGAATGTGGCTGTTGTAAAAAAATTGACTATTTTGGAGTAAATTTACTCAAACAAACTCTCTTCTGCAGTTTTAAAACGCCAAATTTAACTTAAAATATGGTCTTGAGTAGAGAAGTGAAGAGTAAAGTTAACGCACTGCCTTTTTATTTTATCCGCACTATACTATCGATTTATCGGAATGCTTTTTCTTCCATTCTTCTCTCAATTATCACTTTTGATTTATATTTATGTTATTATTGAGTATTGAGTGCATTATATCGATATCCGATATATACGTATTTGGAATAAAATAAAACACGCTCATCGAGATTCGAATTATCGAATAAAGAGAAATGCGGAGCCGAGGATTAAATTGTCTATATTATCTCGGTCTGTCTCTATACAAAAATGAATTTAAAGTTCAATTTGCAAAAAAATAAAGTATATTTTGAGAATTATTTCTCGATATCGGTCTGTCTCTGTACAAAAATGAATTTAAAGTTCAATTTGCAAAAAAATAAAGTATATTTTGAGAATTATTTCTCGATATCGGGGAGAATAATTTGGAAGGAATACAAGATTTCGATCGATTCGTATGCAGATGAGAGATCGCCGGAGAATATATGTATACTATTTTGATTCATCAGGTAGAAAAGTTATACTGCGTGTTGCGTACGAAAAAGTAAACGTGTGGGATTAAATGATCAGGAGGCCGGATATTTTACTGATGCGGTAATACAGGTAAAAATATAGAGAAATATCGGAAATAATAAGAGAATGAAGCAGGGTGGACATGTGCAGGAATAAAAATAGTTCCAAGTATGCAGTCGTATGATGAAGTGCATTCTGAAAAATGCACGAAAATATAAATATACGGAGCGATAGGTATATATACGGGCGCACGTGTGTAGATAAAAGTATATACCTGTAGAAAAATACATGGATATCGAGAGAGGGAGCGAGAGATACGTGGGCGTTGGAGTTGCTAGGCGACGAGAGTTTTCTCTCTCTCTCTCTCTCTCTTACACCCGGTCTCCTTCTATATACCGTGTGCTCTTTGCACTCGAAAGCCCAGCATCTCTTAAACAGACCACTTCCAACCCCCTGTACATTCTATTCCACCTCTTCCCAGTCCTCTCTCTCTCTCTTACTCTCTCAAGCTATATACTATATATTCGCGTGTATATGTATCTTATACCATATAGTTTTTTATCCCTGTCCTTCCTTCGCTTCCTCTCTTCATCCTCGTTTCGCCTCCCTTATTTTTTCCTCCGTCAGAATCTCTCTCTCTCTCTCACTCTGTTTCCCTGCCATTATATTACTCGCCCTCTGGCGTTCACCGCTCGTCGCACACACACACACACTTTTACTTCTTTTTTATCTCTCTCTCTCTCACTCTTCCTCTTTTTTCCCCCTCGCGAGGCTTTCACCAAGACTCGTCTCATCCCTTCGGCTTGCACACACTCGAAAAATACTTTCGCGTACACGCTTAATATATATTGGCATGTACGTACAACCGCGCGATTCTCCTGAACGAGAGAAGACCGGATCAATGCACCTCTCTCGCGTACTCGCGATGCACCTTCAACTCACACGCGAATCATCATCGAAGATATACACCCGTCGAGGCAAACTCGCGAGTCTATACTATACATAAATATATTCTAAACTCAATTTGTGTTTACGTATCGATTGTTCGGAAAAACAATTTGATCGAACGTCGCTTATTCGATATAATATATATGTATTTTGGACCTCGTGGTAAGGTATTTTACTCGTATCTCCGGAATTTCCATCGATTTGTTTACTCAACGCTGCTTTTTTCTAATACATGACAGAAGAATTTTAAAAATAAAAGAGATATGTACCTATATCTGGCATTTATTTATTATTTTTGACAGATAAGAAGAGTTAAAATGTCTATATGTATTTTATTTCAATTTTCGGCGTTTGTTGATTGATTGCGATTTTTATCGGAAAATATTTATATATTCTCGTCGCGCACGACTCGAGACGTTCACTCGGCATTTGCATCGGTTTAACCTATTTATATTCGCCGAACTGCGATGCTAACATTTCGTTTTCCCGAGATCGCGAAATCCCGGAATTCAATTAAACGGCAGAATTATCGATTAGATATTTTCGACTAGGCGGAAGACAATTTTCCCTCTTCCATATACCCATTTGGCTTCGGTATGGAACGGTCGTTTTCAGCTCAGTGACATTTCGATCGGGTTTTTCCCCTTTTTCCCGATCGGAAAAGCGAGAAACCTGATACACTCGGAAAATTCTCTCTCATCGCGTCCCCACGGAAAAAGGGGAAAAAAAATTTTGCGAGATCGACAAAGAGTAGGGAGCAAAATAGAAAAAAAATTGAAGGATTGAAGAGCTGGGAGATGAGAGGAGAAAAAACGGAAATTCCAGCGATTGGGAAAAATTGAAGAACGTATACTGAAGGAAATTCTACGATCGTGAGATATATACGCGAGTGCGAAAAGAGAAAAAAAAACGTTTACAGTGCGCATAGCCAAAGAGTGCTGAATAAAGGGGAGTTTAAAAATTTCCATGTCCGAAAGGAAGGAAAAAAATTAGTCAGTTGAATTGCGCGCGAGCTCTCGGTATATACTTTTTGCTTCTACAGTTTATTATCTATATATATAAAATCTTCAAAAAGTTTAAGTTCTTTGGGAAGCAGATTTCATTCGTTCATCCCTTTGTCCCTCTCCCTCTCTCGTTCTCTATCTAAAACTTTGGCTCTCTCTATAGTTTTCTCTCTCTCTCTCTTTCTCTTGATAGGCGCAACCCCGTTAACTCAAACTTCCCTCGCGGTGACGTAATATTAAACGGCTGTCTCTTACGGAGAGAGCTGGCCCTTCGACTTGGCGCACTTTCACCCAGTGCGAGATTTATAAAGCCTCCAACGACCTCTACCGAACTTACGAGCTTTTATACAACTTGCACGATAATAAAACTATCTCGAACTTCTCAATTTTCATCTTTGGGAATAAAAAAATTAAAAGAAAACTTTATATAGCACCGTACAAGCACTAGATTTTATACGTTTCAACGTTAATAAAATAAATCCTCAAGTTTTCGTCTTAAAAATGAAGAAAACGTAAAATTGTGAAATACTTGAAAGCATGAAAAATAAATCGACAATTTGCACGGAAAATGATATAAAGGAGTAAAATATTTACGGAGATTAATGAACTATGCGCATTATTAAAGCGATCTCGAATATAAATATATAACCAGAAGCTTCATTCGATTCAAAATAAATTCGTTTCGCTCGCTTTGCCTCTGCTCGTGAATGCATAAAGCCGGAGCCAATATTGATTCCTTCCCCGGAGATCAACTCGCAGTCGTAAAACTGGAACATCCACTCCATTTTTTAATCTCACTCAATTCTTCACCTCGATTTCGTGGAATGACATTATACATTTTTATATCCTATTAGAGATTTACTTTTTTTTATTCGCTGCATATCGGGAGAATATTTTTTGCGATTGATATATATATATATATAATGGAGAATCGTTTTGCTTGCGTGAGAGATAAATAATAACTGCCTCTTTGTCGAAATCAAAAGTCAGTATTGCGGAGCAAAATAATAATGATAATAATAATAAAAAGAAGTGTCGCGTGAGAAAGATTCGTGTCAGCTTCTCGAAACGTAGAAAAGTTTGGCTGTATAAAAGATTTGCGTCCCCTTGTGCTCGCTTGGTTGCTAAGCAACAGCGAAACTCGCACACCCTACGACCGGAATTTCCGCAGAGTGTATAGCGTCGTTGCGAAAGCTCTCGCTGCGAAGAACGCATAGTGTAAGGTTGAATCGAAAAAAGGAAGCCATAAAACGATGACACTGAAAAAACTTTACAAATTCGAACAACTAATCGACAATGAGCCATCAACTGTGCCCCGCAATAATTATCTTTTATTTGATTTTTTTCAATTGATTAAAAAAATTGACAATTTATCACGAGTAATTAAAAAAAACAATTGTATTCAAGTATATATATATAATTGATTAAAATAATATCTAACTGTTAAGAAAAAATCTAAAAAATACCAAATGGGAAACTGCTTGTGCTGGGATTTGTAAAAAATTAAGATTGCAATTATGCATCGAGAATAAGCAGGTTGAAGGAAGAAGAAACGAAGCAAAAATGGCGAGAGAGAGAGAGAGAGAGACAAACAGAAGAGGGAGTGAAAGGGTTGAAAAGTGGAGAGTGCTTCTGGCACCAAAAAGAAAAGGAGTTTTGTGAAAAAAAAAGTAAGAGGGACGAAAATATAAATATAAGAGACGTTTGTGAGTGAAGAAAGGAGGTAGAAAAAAAACCCAAGGGATGCTTCGAGGAGCAGAAGAGAGCTGGCTCGTGTTTCGCGGTGGAAAAAGGAACGAGGAGGAGGAAAAAGAAGCAGAGGGTTCGCCATCATCCGGAACGCAAGGACTTCGAGGGTTGATTATGAAGATTAAAGATACTGCAGGCATTCTTTTCCAACCCTTCCGTTTACTCTCTCTCTCTCTTTTTTCCCTCTCGTGTCTCTTGCGCACGCCTTCCACATCCGAACTCATCGCAAAAGAATTTCTCGAGTATTGGTCGGAGGAAAAAGTAATTAATTAATATCGATTCCCGAATCGTCGCAATCGCATTGTTTCGAAATACAATTACAGGATAATCAAGCATAAATAAAATATATTCCGGAGGTCTCCCGAACGAGAGCATGCACCAGGAAAAAAATAAACTGCAAACGAAAGCTTTTTGAATTTACTGTTGTAATAAAATTCGATTGGATACGAATGCATTAATAAGTGTCAAATTAAATTTTCCGAATTATATATTTATTCTCGGCATAATTTTAGAAATCAATAGAGAAGAAAAAAATCAATATTTCTACATCGGATAAACGGAGGGAATGAAATGTATCGGATTCCGGAAGTAGGAAAATAAATTCGTAAAGTCCCGACTATTTTTCGTGAGTTTCGAGTTCTCGCGAGGATGTCAACCCCGCCGTCGTGAGGGGATTCTCGGTCGTGTGCGCTTCCGGGGAATACGCCCAGGGGATTTTTTCGCCGGGTATTGTCTCTTCTTTTCTCTCTCTCTCTCTCTCTCTCGGTCGTTCTCTTTTTCTATCTCTCATGCTCTTTTTTTTCGCACAGATCCCCCTTTTTGCGACGTTTTTTTCCCTCTTTTTCAACCCCCTGCGCTCTACACCATGTTTGCCTCTCTCTCTCTCTCTCCCTTCGTTTCTCAGCCCTTTTTCACGTACACGCTCTCTGTATTCGTCCGGTTCCTCTCTCCTTTCCTTATATACACCTTTTCTACTTTACGAGGGCGTATTTCCTCAAGCTCGGAGGCGAACAACCGTGCACGACCCAGAGGATATAACCTTTATGGGCTCTTTTGGAATTAAACGAAACGCTCATTGTTCGCCCAGGCTCGCCCGCTCGCAGTTTCTCGTGAAACGATTCCACCGGATGCGTGACTTTTTCCACCCAGTCCTCCCTCGCTCTCGCCCGCATACCACCCCCCGTGTACGCTTCTCAAATTAAAATACACAAAAACTACGAGAGACAAGGATTTAGCCAAATTGTCGAGATATCGCTTTCACTCCTGCTTTCGATCATATTTATTTTACCACCAAAAAATATATTATATATACGTCACGAATAATACGAGCGAGGACGATATAATATCAAGTAGCAGATATGAAGTAAACGAGAAACAGACGAAAGCGAGACGAATAAGGATTCAGTGTGAATACAATATTTCCTTTTTGTTTTTTAATTTAATTTTAATCCAGATATCACGAATTTCTGAGCAAGAGACTTTATCCCCCGGCTTTTCTCGTATATATTTCCGGCTACATCGGGATTTCTTTTTGCTCAGCCATGTCTTTATACGAGTTCTCTCTCTCTCACTCTCGTATTTCACAGACTCTTTATATATCATCCGCTTTTCCACCCTCGCTCTTCGTCGGCTTTCCATCATTTCCATCCGTCTGTCTTTCTTTATTCTCCTCATCCCCCGCCTGCATCTCTTTTGGCTCTCCACTTTGGTCTCTGCACGCTATCCGAGCGCGGAAAAGGTGGAGGAAAATATACTCGTTCTTGTGCCATAAGTAGGACTGAGACTTTGCCCACGAAACCCCATTCCCACTTTCCTCCCCTCGCTGCCCCCAACCCTCGTCGTCGCACTTTGTGAAACGGATCGGTAAAAAGGGGTTCACTTTTCCACTATTCTCTTTCCCTCTTTTTTACCTCTCTCTCTCTCTCTCTCTATCATTTTTTTTTCTCCTCCTGCCTCAATTTTTCTTTCTTTTCCCTGCTTTTCTCCGTCTCTCTCGTCCCCTTTCTCCGCTCCCTCGTTTTTTCTTCCTCACTTCCCATTGAGGGATACTCTTGGACGTCAAGACTTTGGAAAAATATCAAAGTCGAGCACACTGTACGAGAGAGTTCACGAGGAAAAAAAACGAGTAGCGGGGAGTGGATCAGAAATATTGAACCGAGTACGCCCGCGCGTTAAAAGAATTCGCATCGCTTTTATCTTAATACCATCAAATTAATTAGTAACATTTCGAGGATTCAGTTTTTTTTTATACAGTGCGCGCTCTCAATAGGGCCGCTTTCTCAGTTTTTCGCTCAAGCGCGTATTTTCCCACTTTGGGACTCGAACTTCGAGCTCGAGTACTTATTCTGGCACTCTTATTTTAAGTTATCCTTCTTATACCTTGAAACAATGTTGCTACACAATACGAAATCAATATCTTTTGTTAATTAAGCGCGCTAATATTTTTCATGTCATGATACTATTCACTTCAGAATTTTTATTTTCCATTTCAAGATCTTCTTCGATCAGATCTTTTTTGCTCACATGAAAATCTTTTCTTTTTTTTGACAAAATCAACTTTGTAAAGGATGTCTCTTAAATTTTTTTTGCAAAAAAAAATTTAATATACTAATATATAAATTATTTAAAAAGTTATCACACTTGTTCGAAAACTTAATATATATTCAAACGTCTTCTATTAGTATATATAAAAATTTTCTGGTCCTTAATACGAAAAATATTCGGTATTTAATGGTTTTTCATCACATGTCAGAAATGTAAGAAGATCGAAGATCGAGAGCATTGAAGGACAATAGGAAGAATAATTTATTTGGCGCATCGAAGAATTCAAAAAGAGTTGAATGAAAATATACATAAATATCATCGAAAAATGAATTTGTCAAAAGGCAGCAGGTTACGATTGCTCTTAATTTCAAATTGACATTCGACATCGACCACCATCATGATTTTCTTAACGAGATATGTTCACGATGAGAGATTGCCCATGCACTCAAATTCTCCATCTCTCTCGATCGTACATGATGAATACATTAAACTCAGTTATCCGATATCGAGAATCTGTCGTTGGCAGGGATGAAACCGAATTCGAGATTGTTTAGTGCTCATTTTCATCCCCAAATGGAATAACAAAAAGACAACTATCCCCAGGCCTACGTCAAATATATATAATTTAATATGAATATAGAGACTCTCTTTTATTGTCGTTGACGATTTATTTTTTTATCTATTATCTTCACTGAATAAATCTCTGTTAAATGAGAGGTGTTCAACTCTTTTTCTTCTTTTGTCCGCTTTCTCGTTTCTTCCTTGATTGAATCTTTCCTCCAGCAGCTTCAATTAATAGAAACGTCAATTTTCAACATTTAACGTCACTGGGAAATCCGCTTAAGACAGACCGAGAGAGATAATCAAGTTTCCCCGAGACTCGAAATTCCGAAAAATCGATTAATTATTCTCGCATTCTCGTGACAAAGTGCATACATTTACTCTATCATTGTTTAATCAGCCTTTTCCATATTTTTATTTCGTAACTTTAGTGTCATGCTCGCGCACCTATCTCCGAATCACATTCTAGAAAATTTCAACCTATTTTATATTTAATCGTCAGATGCGATATACTTCGAGTTTAATTTCCGCCCTGTTTTATATTGGAGGAGCAAAAATAATGTGTACGAATATTATTGTCGGAGATACAGAGAGAGAAAGAGAGAGAGAGAGACGAAGGGCGAGAAAGAGTAAAGAAATGGAGGATGAAAAAGAAAAAGATGAGTCAAAAGTCAGCGCGCAGTGGCTCAAGGTTTCTCTCTCTGTCTTTCGTACATGACCCGCGGTATACACACGTTGCTTATTCTATTATATGTATATGTGTGCATGTATACATTTCCATGAAGGATATATACCGTGAAAGCTGATCTCGGTCGTAAAGTGACACAATGCAGCGACGTATAATATCCGTGCATCGTTTCCAGAACGGCAGATAAAAGGGAAAGAGAGAAAGACGTGAAAAAAAAATTTTTATAAAAATAAGGTAAAAATAAATATGGGGGAAAGACAGGGCAGAAAAAAGAAACATTGAAGAATATGTTCCTGGGCGAGGAGAGAAAATGGGAATGACGTTTTGATAAGACAAAAAAAAAGAGAGAATAAAGAGAAGAATAACAATGTAAAAATAAAAGAATAAATGACAAGATAAATAAGGGGAAAGAAAAATATTCTCGCGGAAAGAAATTTTCACGAGGTAGAGCGAGAGACATATATATGTATATAGATGAAGGAAAGTTTTCGTGCTGAACTGGTAGGACGTAAAAAAACGTTGGAAATCCTGAAACCCTTACGCTCAACCACGTGACAGTCTCGTACGCGTCACAAGACTCTTAAAAAACTCTATTTCTCATATCGTATATGGAAAAAAACCTGTTTCTGCTTATTTTCCTTCTTGCTTTCGCCGAATAGAATGTTATACGATTTTCCATAATGTCGCGGATTCGTGACCGAGTCGTTTCTAATTTCCTCAAAAAAATGTATCTACGAATCCTATCCAATATTAAAAAAGACACGAGGCCTCTATAATCGATACACCGGAATAGAGCGCATTATGCGGAGCACATTAACTTTTAACTATAATTTCTACTCATAAAAAAAAATTCAACGTGCACTGCTTTGGAAATAATGACCTTGATGTTTGAAACATTCATTTCGTCTTGCAAAAATTATCAGGAATTACCTATTATGAAGTCGATATCGTCGAGGATACGAAAAGATATCGCCACTTGAAATTTTGAGATTTTACTATTTTAGATTCTCGAAAAATCATACTGGAGGCCCTCGAACATGCTACATTTTCTCAACTCATGTGAAAAAAATCTGCTACAGAATTTTCTCTATTATTTATATCAAATACACATGGACGAATATACCTAAATATAGTTCGGGGATTGTAAACATTAAAAAAAAAAAGAAAGAAAATTCATCGAGCGTAACGAGGAAAAAAATGTTCAAATTTTCGTTAATCCCTTGGTCATTATTGTTTCCATGGTGATCGGTCGAGGTCGAGTGAAAAACCGATTAAGGACTTAATTGTTCGGTTTTATGACGAAATTTAGAATCAGTAGGCCGGTAGAAAGTGTCGGGGTAAGACGTGTCAGGTCTCGCCAGGTAGTTCGGTACCGAAAAACATTTCGTAAAAATAATTTGACAAGTTCCATTAAGTGTCAGTTCCAGTAATCTTCAATCATACGAAAAGTGAATAGTGTTTCAAGTATTTATTCATATTTATAAATATCATTTCGAAATACTTAAAAAAATGTCAGTGTGGGTAAAATTGCTGTCTAATTGATGCAAATAATCTCGATCCTGCTATTTTATTTTACATAACATTATTTCTGTTACATTAAACGTATATGCAGTCTTTTAAATTCGCTTGAACAGTTTTTTAATAGCGGTTTGGCTTCGAATAATTAGATTTTTCATCGTAAATTATAGTACTATATATTTTCATTTACGCATATAATATTCAATATTCCGATTTTAACTTGATTAAAAAAAAACATAGAAAAAATATTGATTTTTGTATGGTGTGGTGAATAAAGTGATGAATAAAGTGCAAGGCCCACGGAACATATTGAGCAGATAATTGGGGAAATTCGCATCGTCTCTGAATGAATCACCCTTAATAAAGCTGATTTCGTCAAGAGAAAGGTAAGACATTGTAAATTAAAATTTTCATGGATCCACAAGACCCAAATCTATATTAAAAAAGACATGAGGCCTCTAATCGATTCATCGGAATAGAGCGTGTGTTATGCGGAGCGCATTGACTTTTGGCTAATCTCTACTCAT
>JAPYYW010002450.1:0-24561 GCA_030522545.1 Cremastinae sp. A BG-2022a
GAGTCGCGTAAAATCGTTTGAGACAGAATTTCTTAAAAATTTGCACAAATTTTCTTTGAGGTCGTGTCGAAATGTATGCCAAATTTTATGAAGCTTCACTATCTAGTAATCGAGACATTAATTGTTGAAAGTCGTCACATTTTTTGATCTCTCATAAGAGCCTATGTTAAAAGTGGCAATTTTAAAAAATAAATATATTGATAACCACATGGTGAAGCCTCTTCAAATTTTACACACGTGTTAATATGATGTCAATGAAAATCAGTAGAAATTTTGAAAAAATTCAATTTATGATTGTACATTTAGTTAACACGTACAGCCAAACTTTTGAATAGACCCTACCTTAAGCTCTAAAACCACATAGTATGAAGATAAATTGAAATAAAAACTTTTGATTTGACTGTACCTATAGAACTACCTTAAGATAGTTTTTTGCGAGTAAGCAAAAAATAAAAAGTAAAAAAAAAAGACGTATTCGTGTAATAACTACTTTAAGGCGTAACGAATATTAATTTTTTAAGGTTCAACCTCCTGGACTCGATTGCTTGACGACGATGATGTGCGGGTCGTGCTCGAACGAGAATGCGTTCAAGAACATATTTCTGTGGTATGCGGAGAAACAGAGACACGGTGCACCGTTCACAGCGGAGGAAATGGAAACTTGCATGATGAACAAGAGTCCTGGCTCACCAAAGTATTCAATTCTGTCCTTCAAAGGAGCTTTCCATGGCAGAACGTTGGGCAGCCTTTCAACAACGCACAGCAAGTATATTCACAAGATCGATGTCCCAGCGTTCGATTGGCCAATCGCTTCGTTTCCGGAGTACAAGTATCCACTCGAGGAAAACGTGAAGTCAAATCAACAGGAAGATGAGCGCTGTTTGGCTGAGGTAACTCAGCTTTCGTAAAGTAAATTAATAAAATAATCGTCTCGTTGATATGTCTAAATTTGCTTTAACTAAAATTTGTGGCATTGCTGCCAGGTTGAACATTTAATCGTGAAATTCGATAAAGAAAAAAGGATACCAGTGGCCGGTGTGATCGTCGAACCGATTCAATCCGAGGGCGGTGACAATCACGCTTCGCCAGAGTTCTTCCAAAAACTTCGACGACTGACGAAAAAGGTGAGACTCGATGAGCGATGGAACGAAAATAGAATAATCGAGTCTTTGTTTCCGTTCAGTACGGAGTCGCGTTGCTCATCGACGAGGTACAAACCGGTGGTGGTCCGACCGGAAAAATGTGGTGTCACGAGCACTTCAATCTCGAAACGCCGCCGGACATTGTCACCTTCAGCAAAAAGATGCAATTGGGTGGTTACTATCACACCTCTCAATTCAAGTAACATTTTTCTTTTATTTTTTTCAAGACTCACAAAAATTCTCATTTGTAAATAAAAATTGTGGAATTTGACAGACCTAAGCAGGCGTATCGCGTTTTCAACACCTGGATGGGCGATCCTACGAAAATCGTTCTTCTCGAGGCCATACTCGACGTTATACAACGCGACAATCTTCTCGAAAACGTAGCAAGAGTCGGCGATTACATGCTCAAAGAGATGCAAAAGATCGAAAAAGAAAATTCGAGTCTGATGAATTCGTCCCGAGGACGAGGCACATTTATCGCGTTTAATTGCACCTCGCCAGAACTTCGAGACAAAATGGTCAAGAAGTTGCTCACAAAAGGTGAAAATTGTACACTTATTTTTCGCAATTTTTTTCTTTTTTCATGAAGAATCCTGAGTCCTATTGAAATATCCGAAAATAGAAAAAGAACTGATTGACACTTGAGAAAAATACTCACAACATATTCACATTATTATATTTGTTGAAATATTCGTTTTTAGGTATTCAAGCTGGTGGCTGTGGACCTATCTCCGTACGCCTGAGGCCAGCTCTCACTTTCAAAAAAGAACATGCAGATATATTTTTGGATGCTCTGCGAACCATTGTAAAAGAATGATGCAGGAAGTGAGACAGATTTTCGTACAACGTCGAAATCCATGTCTTCCATAATTTCTCAAAGTGATAATTACATACGAGAAAAACAATAACGAACAGTCTTCCAAACTTGAAATGTATGCGATCCAAGGAACTTCCATGTTTTTATTTCATTGAATGTTGACCTTTTGATTAAAACTCTAAATTTAACAGAATTTCCGTCTTATGTCTGTCTCATCTGTTGTCGAGAACAAAATATAAACAAACGATATTTATGGAAATGTAACGTTTGTAATGTAATTCAACTGTTTACTTTCTGTCTCTTTCTTATTCTTATTATTATAACTGTATATCACAAATTTACACTGTTGTAGAATTGAGATTTTCTTATCCTATCATTTTGAGCATTATTTCCGTAAAATGTTGATACTGGGGTAATCGACTTTTACGCTTAACGTACTCGATGGTTCGAACCTTGAAAGAAATTTACGTAGAATTATTGTCAAGATGTCAAATAAAACAAGCAAGGGAAAAAACAAGAAATGAAACTCACTCGCAGTTTTGGATCGGACGAACCATATTTTTGTGACAAATTCCAAAGACTGACCGCCAGACTGGCTAATCCCGGTTGTCGGAGGTCAGCGCGCATAATCAAACGACTGAAAAGTTCGAGAGCGAGGGTTGACTGTTTTTCGGTCTGATCCGTCGAGCCGAGATATTTGAGATGATTTAGAATTTCGTCCAGTACTTTTGTGCATATTTTGTTAACTTCTCCGATGAATTTCCGATCGCTCCCGTACAGTTTGTCATTGGAATCGACCTGAAAGTTACGAAAAAAAAATGTGATTCCGCAATGCACTGGGGAAGAATTTTGTGAAGGGAGCATCAAAAATCAGGATACCTTGTCGACGTGATACGGATAACTTTCTTGAGTAACGGTCGACAAAAGATCGATTACTCTGAGATAAAGATAGGGCTTGGTGGGACTGTTTTCGTCGAAGCAGCGTTGAACTGCGTTCAGCAAGCCTCTTATTAAATATAAAACACCATGCTCAGGACTATCCTGTGAAAAACAGATCGAAATTAATATTGAAATGACTAATGTACAAAAAATGACTTAGACGACTTACCGGCACAATGAGAAGCGTGGACAAAAAATTCGACAAATAAGAGAGGAGATGAGGCTCCGAATTTTTCGGTCTGCCATCAATTTCGATGGTCTTTGGCATTTCCGGTACCAGACTGAGTGCTGCTTTGAAACAAGCGTCAGCTGCAATGCATTTTCTCGATTATTAAAAATTGCGAAAAATAAGTGAAGGTACAAAAAAGTGAGCTTCACCTTGGCCGAGACACTGATTCAGCAGAGCGACCTGGCCCGAAAGAAGATACAACTGCAGCCTCGTTTGCACGAGAGTCAGAGAGGGAATAGTGATGAAGCAAAAAGCTGCGCAAGCTCTGACAAAGGCGGAAGTTCTCCTGGTGTGATGACCACGAACGATTTTTCTCGTCTCTACGGCTTGTCTGTTAACGCATTGTACGAGCTGCACGTGAACAGAGTCGAGATTCGGAAAAGCGGCCCTGGCCTCGGCATAAAAATTAAGTTGTTTCTCAAAGTCTCGACCGTAGTCTACTCTCTGTACGAGACCGCATATTAAATTCCCGATTTGTCGTTTCTCATCGTCAACCGTTAATGCACTGCAAAATATAAAACAATTTTTTTAAAGATATTAACTTCGTTGATGGTTTTTGTGCATTAAAGTAGATTCGGATGGATTTTCTCTCTTTTTTACCTTACAGAATCGTGCATAATTCTCGCTATGAACATCAGAGCGTTTATGATTATTGGATCAGTGATTGGACCGTTCTGGGCACTGAAACCTTCGATTACGCTCTTACAAACCTCCACCTTGATGCTCTCTTTGTGAAACATGTCGATGAGAGGCAAAAAATTATCCTGTGGATCAAACGTACATTATACAATGCATTTGTCATAATTTCTTGCTAGAGACTTTTTCGGCACAAACCATTGTTAGCAGAGACTCAAAGTCCTGCGTATGGGAAACAATTTTCTCTACGATTCCCTGAAGCTGAGGATAAAACAGCTCGAAAGCCCTGTTAGGACTTAATTTGTTTATTATTTCACCAAGAAACAGATTTAATTCTTTCACTGTAAAGTGAATGACCGTGAATTGTACCCATATCTCGGTACAGTGTACAAATTTGTTTGGATCCTTTAAACCCGTTATGTAATTCCATACGACGGTCAAAACGGATTGGCAATCCTCTTTGGCCGGCGGTTCTTGAACAAGGCATTCACCCAAACTTCGATACAAAAGATACTGTGGGAATCCTGAAAAAAAAAAATAATAAAAATTAAAATTTTTCACTTTTGCTCAAAGTAGTCTTGATAGTACTGAGAAAATATAATGTCGCATATTAAGACGATGCCACAGATCCCAGACACTTGTAAAACGCGATTGGTTCAAACTTCTTTAATTCTTTGTCAATGAGAATAATATTTGTTTAGCCCACGCAAAAAAAATCCAGCATTACGGATACACGCGTTTCAAACATTTGAGAAAAAATGAAACATTTTTGACGATCTGGATTCGAAGGTATATATAGCTGTTTAAAGTTCAAATTTTCTTAAAAACAGTAAATATAAGATGCAAAAATACTTTTTTTTCATCGTTTCCTCTTATCGAGATCTCAAACTTGTTAAATATCGTGTTTCAAAGTCTTTCCATGAAAGCATATATTTTTTGCGCTTGATTGCATCGAACAACTACTTTAACATTGGGTCGTTGAAAAAAAAAGAAGCTTGAAAACATACCATCTTCGTCATTACAGCCGGTGATTAAATTCGCAAATTCCATCGACCTCGCTGCAATGTAAGTCGGTTTAAATGCAACAAGAATCGCATTCAACAATAGTCCATTGTGAGATTGTTGTTTACATCGCGACAGAGCTTCAATCAATAGATTTTCCGATGCGGTGTTCGCCATGACTTGCAATATCCAATCTAGCGCTGGCGTATAAAGATTCAAATAGGCGTGGAGACTGATATTTTGCTTGTGCAATTCCTCTCTGATTCCAGAGCCGAACAATTGTTGATAAGTGGCAAGGAAATCGTAAAAATTCTCACGTACGAATTCAAAGTCGGACGTTTTGTTGAGAGCCAGGCCGACTCGGCAGAGGTAGCATCTCGCGTAGACCGCAATAAGCGGGTTTCCAATGCCCCGTATCATTTTCGTTATTCGCAGCAAGGCTGTCGAAAATTCGTCATTCGTTAAGAAGCTGTACGACTTTATTATCGCCATCTCGACGTAGAGTCTCGGTACGAGTTCTCGTATCGATGCTATTTTGTAGAACCAGTTTCTGCACGTTTCTTTTGCGTTCTCCGGTACCATGTCGGGGGTAAAATTATCCGGTAGTGATCTGAGAACTTTGCTTCCAGGTCTGAAGACAAAAATTTGAGTAAATTACAGAAATTACAGCTTTTGAATTTTTACACAGTCGTGTTTTTTTTCTGTTTCATTTATCACCAGGTTGTTACTCACTTGCAGTAATCCGCTTTCATTTTGAGTCTGTCGTACACGAGTTTACCGAATATATCGAGAATATCGGTGATGAGAACAAATTTACTCGGGTAGAAGGAGATTACCGATGTATCTACCAACAACTTGGCGCATTGAATTGCTATTTTCAAAGCTTTGACGCGTTGATCAGAATGCCAGGCTTGAACGAGCTCATTGTTCAATTGTTCAATACGAGATGTGTACTCTTGTTGAGATAAATCCAACATTTGCCTCACGGAGCCTTCTTCAAAATCGTCCAATTGTTCCAGTCTTGTTCTTACTTTGTCTACGAGGGTTCCCGTTGGTTGCACCTTCACTACAACTTATTTTTCATCATAATACTTTTATTTTCACCAATAAAAGCATTGCTGAGGTCCAAAAGGAGAAAAAGAGAAACAAGAACAATACCTTTCTCACCACCCGACAAAAAGCTTGTTACTATAGACAATTTTTCAGATGTTGTGTATTTGCTGAGAATCATGGATCTTCTGGTTGACCAAGGTTCTACCAAATCCTCCATCAAGTCTTTCCCCTTTTTGCTAGATACAACAACATTCGACGAATAGTCCCACTGGAACACAATGTTGCCTTTTCACGCTTTGCATACAATAAAAGAGTAACTTTTATCCTAAATTGCACAATGTTTATTTATTATTGTGCAACAATAGTTAAATTTTACCTCATCGGCTGCCATTCTCGACAAAGGATCCAACTCTTCCCTGGCAAACTGGGTAAGCGGATCTGATCCGTCGAGAGCGGAATGACCAAGTAGAGGGTCGCCAAGTGAATTTGCAATGGGAATCGGAGCATGTGTCGGCGTGGGTGTACTCGTGGAAGATCCAGTGCTTGTACTTCTAAATGTGCTCCTTCTGACACCTGTCCGTCCATCTACAAGCTGATAAAAAACTTCTTCTGATTTGTCCTTAGAAATTGAATGAAATTTGATTTCGTTTGCATGCATTTTTTTCATTTCTTACGGTTATTATTGCAGGTTTTAAGGGATGTTCAAAAACTTCCTCAGATAGAATGGGATGAACTATTTTGTGGTCCACCGGACACGCGATCCTGTAACAAATTTCTGTTACAACCACTGTTAAACAATTGAATAAAACAAATGATATTTACCAATTTATATCTGTCATGTTCCGCTGTCAATGTTTTAGAGTAATTTTTCCTTTTGTCGTTTTACTTTTGAAACTTCAGGCAATTTTTTAGCGTTCATTAGCGATAAAAATCTTCAGAATAATTTTTTAGTAAAAGTTATTTCGTCCCTCATTATTTTCTGTCACGAACACATTTGACGGGTGAATGCGTACAAAAAAGAGAGAAAAATTCCGAGACAAATTTCCGCAAGGTTAATAAAGTAAAATAATATCAATGATTAAAATTTTTCACTAGTTTTATCGACTTTTTCGTGCTTTTGTGGGACGTTTTTTTATGCTGAATAAATATTTGTGTATCAATGTAGCATTAGCAGACGTTCTGTTTTTCACAATACATATACAAAAATGGTTTGTACAGCACGCAGGAATGGCAAAAATGAGCGTGTGAGTGTATGTACGTGAGGTTCGGTTGGAAACGCTATCTGCTCACTGATATGTAGAAGCTTTGTCCTGACCCCAGTCCAGTAAAAATGGGGCTGCTGCTTTTGTGACTTCATTGACACGTTGACTGCCGCATGATTCGCACGACACGGCATTCGACCGTCTCGCGATGAAGGATGAAGTTGTCCAATTGGTAGTGCTCAATGTATGATACGTAAAACCAATAATATTCATATGGAACTTCCGTACATTACTGTTAATTTGCATTTTTTTTTTAATATCTACATTCTAAGTTACTGAAACTGTAATACGTAAATGATCTCTGATTTCTGCTTGCAAAATTGACGATTTACGGCGAAAATAGGATGATAAGACGCATTGTCTGCAAAAAAATAAACCGGTGAGTTTTTGGCTGGATAATTTCTTTCTAGTATTTGCCCTTCGAGAATAAGGAACTTCAATTTTTTTTATTTTTTATTACAAACACATTCGATAGACCGCTCACATTGTAACCCAATGTTTGATGTTATTAAGATAAAATATTCGTAAAACGTCGCACTTATCAATTCAAGTGTCAGTAGTTGTTTGCTCTCATGTAGTTTTATTTAATTATTATAAAGATAAAAATGGGGTTTTAGTTTTCTCATATGTAATTTTCGTTTTATTGGTCTTCTATATATCAGTGAGTTTGTAAACAATAAATTAAAAGTATGTAAACAATGTATAAATGTAAAATGTACACATCAAATAAAATAAAATAATGTATAAATACAAAATTTATACAAGTTATTTACTAATCTGGTGTTGAGAAATAAAAACTGGAAAACTTGAAATTACATATTCATGCACAATTGTTACGGAGTATTCAATAAATTTGCATCATATTAAAATAAAAAACTTGACTGCAGCGATATTTTTTTTTCATGTTTTCATTTGTACCTCATTATAATTTTCGAATATTTTTCTTACAGTACACTCAAAAGAGAAGTAATAACGAATGATTATTCCTATACAAGATATAGAACAAGGATTGATAGGTTATTTACAAACCAATGCACCCTGGTTGGATGAAATCAGGCGTGACTCCAAAAAGTTTCAGTTTTTATCTTATGCAGTACAGTTAAAAGATGACTTCACGTTTTATCAGTTTTGACGGTGAGTTGACAAAAAAAAATTCATTGTTGTAAATTTCTATTTCATTGTTTCTTTCAACTGTTAATAACCTGCATCAGTCTTTTGATTTAAACGAAAAAATGCTCTATACGTGTACTGAATTATCCTTCGATATCACATTTTGTTCTAATGATGTAAAAATGCTATAGCCAAAGTACACAATGGAACATTTTTTCTTCTTGGAAGCTTGCAACTTTGCTCAAACTCGATAATAATGAAAGAAAAAACATGACGATTGAATAAATCAATGCCTCCCTCTGCTCGCAAGGTGGCCGTGGCGGTCAGCGTTTTATCTTGACCCTGGCCCTTGGAATGGTATTTGGATTTCTCTCAGCATGCTTCTTAATCACAGTGACGAAAGATTCACAGCGCATGTTGAACTGGCTACCCAGTAATACATATTTATCTAGAGATCCTCATCACTATTCGGATATCGAGATGGAGGTAAATAACCCGTAATAACACAACTTACCACTTCACTACTCAATGTAAACAATGACACAATAATTGGAAATTACATGAGACAAAATGAAGGTACAAACGACTTAATGTGTAAGTAAACATGAAAATTAATGAACAATGATGTTTGGATAGTCCGGTCCTGAAACAGAAGTCCAGTTTCATGGACAGGATGAAGACTTTCATCAGGGTGAGGACAAAGTTGCTCAAGAAATATCGAAAAAAGTTCGTGTCCTGTGCTGGATCATGACAGGACCCAAAAATCATCAGTCCAAAGCTAAACACGTCAAGGCTACCTGGGCAAAACGCTGCAACGTTGTACTCTTTATGAGTTCTGAAGCAGGTAAAAAACTGAATTTTTAAACTAATAATATGATAATATTCAGCGTGCCTCCTAAAAAAAAGTTCCTCCTTCTGTTCATATTTTTAACTTAATCTCTGCAATAGATCCAAATCTGCCAGCTGTAGCACTACCTGTTAGCGAGGGTAGAGATAATCTCTGGGCGAAAACCAAAGAAGCGTTTAAATATTCGTACGAACATTACAAAGACGAAGTCGATTGGTTTTTAAAAGCGGATGACGACACGTAAGAAAAATGTTATCTTTTTTCCTCAAGGCATACAAGAATTCTTGAAATTAATCTGTAACTTTCCATTTTCAAATATTTTCCTATGAAACGTACAAAAACGTGATACGATCGTTTCTTGTCGAATTCGAAAGATAAATAGTATCATGATAAAAAATCAAAAATTGCACATACAAGAATTCTTAAAATTAATCTGTAACTTTCCATTTTCAAATATTTTCCTGTTAAACGTACAAAAATGTGATACGATCGTTTTTTGTCGAATTCGAAAGATAAATAGTATCATGATAAAAAATAAAAAATTGCACAAATACGAATAAAAAATGATTATTAACATTACCTTATTTGTTGACAGATATGTAATTGTGGAAAATCTTCGATACTTGTTATCATCTTACGACCCGGCAGCGCCTACGTATTTCGGATGTCGGTTCAAGCCCTTCGTGAAGCAGGGTTACATGAGCGGTGGCGCAGGCTACGTACTTAGCAGAGAGAGCGTGAGAAGATTCGTCGAGGAAGGCATTACGAACGCGACCAAGTGTCGGATGGACGCCGGCGGCGCGGAGGACGTCGAGATGGGAAAATGCTTGCAAAATGTCGGCGTGAAAGCGATGGACACGCGAGATCCGTACGGTCGGGGTAGATTTTTTCCCTTTGTGCCAGAACACCATCTCATTCCTGATCACGCCGATAAAAACTTTTGGTACTGGAAATACATTTATTACCCGATCAGCGACGGTCTCGACTGTTGCTCCGACAGTGCTGTATCTTTTCATTACGTCTCGCCTAACATGATGTACGTTCTGGAGTATCTTATCTACCATTTGAGGCCATACGGTATAAATCACAGTATTAACACGACCGAGGTGAAAAAATCGTCCGCGTCGCGCATTACTAGTCCAGAATAATCGTGAGAGGAATTCCTCCCGTTGGCCATCGAGCGAAAGTTGACGGGATAAGTGCGGTTTTGCTTGTTTCTAATTCTTTTTTTTAGTACCTTTTTTACGAAAATTTTTCATCGTTGTCTCCACTTTTTAAAACAATTTTTTTTACAAGTGTCGTCCTGAAGGTCGCTGATTACCTTCTATTTATTGAAAACGCGTCGTTTTAAGTTTAGACGCAAACGGTCATTCGATGATACGTTCAAGTTCCAAAGAGAAAGCTAATACAGGTTTTGCCAAAAATTAGGCTACTCCAGCTCGTGTGGAATAACGAAAAAATTTTCCTTCTTAAAGTAAGTCGAACACGATTACGTTTTTCTTCATTTACGTACCAAAAACTGCACTTTCTCGGATCGTTAGAATGTAAAAATGCAGAGCGAAAGTGCCAGACGTAAGACCTAGTCAACGAGCCAATGACAAGTACGTAAACAAATCTTTTGATCAAATGGAAAAACTCCAAAATCGCGCGTACTCGCGTCATGTACAGTTCCATCTCGGAATGAAAAAAAAAATTAAAAATTGTATCATAACAATATTCACGCTCATACGACGATGCCAGTACGATTAAGCCTGAAATCGTACTCGTGAAAAATACTACACTTTTTTATGCGTAATTATTGCACATTGCCAATTGTCTTACTATTAAAATTCGCGTTGCAAGCTCATCGTTTCTACGGTCATTGATAATCATTCGTAAAGTGCCATAAGGAAAAAAATTCACCTTAGCATTACTATTTTTTTTTTAATATTACGCTTGCAAGGAGAATTTTAATGAATTTAAGAGTGCTGTGAAAGACAAAAATTAAGTAAACAGAGTGGTGAGAGGATTCTAGGTATATGGATCGATATGTACGATATATGTATAATATATATATACACATAAAACTGTATTTCGTAATATTAATATAATAATAATAATCCCAATAATGACGTTCTACCCAAGTAATAAATACTATAGATACAGAGTGAGTGTGTGGGAGGTGAGTAAATTAACCAATTAATTTGGGAGGAGGAAGTAAAGGGCGGGGAGGATTATCAGGGTTTCCTATGTACAAGTCATATTTGTACTATGCGACTGACGCAATTTTTTTTTCCATTTTGTTCTCATTTTTTTTTTACTTTTTTTCTCTCGCCACAAGGGCCCCAAGACATATTCCAATTCTCTGCTTGTTCCTCAGAGAAACGGGGAAATATTTACCTCCTCTCGTTCTTTCTCTCACTTTGCTACGCATTTGTTTTTCTTTTTCTTTTTACTGTGACTTAAATTCAATTCTCTAACCTCGGCGATGACAAATGACAACTCGAAAACAAGCATTACTCAGTTACTCTTCATTTTCTTTCCTCTTCAGATTGTAATAATGTATATATATATATATATAATATAGAATGTTGCCTAATTGGAATAAGATTGTTTTCTCATTTTTTTCTTTCCTTGTTGCCGTTGATTGATCATTATGAATAAAAGTGAAAACCCGCGAGCCCGAGGAGCTTTAGGAAACGTGACAACAGAGACTTCCAGGGGCAACGACGAGCCTTTGCAATTATCATTTACAATCGTCACATTAAAGAGTCTCACACCAGGGGCTTAAACGAGGCAAATTTTCGTACAAAACAAGGAGAAGAAAGAAAAAAGAAATTATTTTTATATAATATTTTATATATATATATAGTGGGCCATGTTATTTTGGGCATCGGAAAACTGGCTGACCCCCTTTTCTCTTTTTTTCTCTTCGTCTCTTTTTCTTTCTTCATCTCACTTCTCTTTTTATCTATTCTCTCTATATTCATCTATATAAAATTAAAAAACAACGTAATATCATTATATTACTTCGTCGTTGGCAATAAGTAAAAGCTTTGTACAAAGTTCAATTTATAATTAAAAAACATTTGGATACGCGCGCAACCATTCCCTAAGAGATTCCAATTATTATGTTTATTTTTGCTTCATTATCGTCATTATTCATTCCTCTTTCTCTATCTCTTTTCAACTTTTTTTCCTCGTTCCTCTTCATTCTTTTAAATTGAACTATCTAAATCGACGCGAGAGGGAAAAATATTCCCTTTTGCTTCTCGTTTCAACACCCGGTGTGCGCCAGATTCATTTTTGCACTTTGATCGTTAACTACCGGCAACCGATACCTCTTATTTTCTCATTTTATCATTTATTCTCTATAATAAAAACTTTATTTTTTTTTCCACAAATTCTCGGCCAATTGGACGACGAAAAGAATATAGTGCCACTGTGAAATGCCGGATTAAAAAGGTTAGAAAAACGGGAGAGAACTTTTGAGAACATGGTTTGCGGTCGAGAATTGTTTTTTTGATTTTTTCCTCGCAGCTTCTTTTCTTTTTGATAAAAACATGATTTTCTAAGTGCAAATTCTTTCTCCAATTACTTCCAACGTGTGTTGTTATTATTTTGTCACGTTTTTTTTTTTTATGAATTTACGAACGTTCTCGAGCGGAGTGTCGCTCGCTCGAATAAAAAATTGCGCTAACGCTTCGCTTTGTGTATCTACTCTTGATTTTGACTTCAATTTACCAAACGTGAATCATCAATCGATGCACGGCTTTTTGTCACAGACATCGTTTTTCAATTTTGTTTTTATCTTTTTCTCGAAATAGTTTCACCGTAAATTCACACGTACACGAATCCTTGCAGATGACATGAAAACGATGGGGATGGAGGATGGGAGAAGGGACGAAGGACTGGAGAAAATCTCGTAAAAAAATCGTTATTAACGAGATTACGAAAAATTTGGGGGAACTTGGAATGAAATTGCGCTTGGAAAAAGCCCCCGATTCTAATAATAAGTTCGTGAGAGAGATTGGCGGATCGCACTGTAAGGGTTGATGGTTTGGGTCAGACGAGGGCAGCAGCTGCGTGATAAAGCTGCATGAGTGCCTGTACGTGTACTGGCAAGCAAGAGAGACGATCCTTCGTATTTGAATCAACGGCGAGCCACGATAGAGCGTTGTAACCCTCCAGCACGTACCTAAACACATTTTATCATTTTGTAAACGAAGATAGAGCCTAATTTATCTCCTCATTAAAAAAATAAACTCAATCTTTAGTCAATTGTCAAGGTAGTCTTGTCGCTGCAGATTAGTCAAAAGTCATTGACCCTTAGCTGACGTAATTTACCAAAAAATTAGAGACCACTAAAAAAAAATTTATTGTTAACAGTTTTGAAAAATAATTTTTACAAAAATTACAAGTGATTCGAATAGTATTCAAAACCTGCTAAAAAACTTCAAAATATCAAAACATCAGGCAGTAGAAAAACGTGTACGTTACACACGTTGTTCATCGAATCAGATAAAAATAAAACTTGAAGATACGGATAAAATATGGGCCTCTATTGTACGTTTGTTTGAATTTGGTATTTGTACTACGCCAGACTTTAATATGGTGAAATGTCAAGATATCCGTAATATATTGAAGCACGCGTAACAACCATTGTCTCACAATATAAATCGATAACCTTGTTTTTTGTAAAGATAAGATTGTTAGAAGTTTACTTTATTTCAATTCAATTTTGTGTAAAATTCTTACGATTCGACATAGATGAATTCTATTTTCAATGAATGAAGCTTGTAACTTGTAAAAACAAATTTATCGAATCGTATCGCAACGACAGGACTACCTCAAGATATCTAAACTGTGAAACTTTATTGAAATGTGTATTAAATTTGTCCAAGGGCCATACCTTAAAACATCGGTGGTGTATTGCGAATCCAATGGATGAGCTGTCAGCGCACTCTGCTGCTGAAGAAGATCGTCGCTGTTCTGCTGAATAGCAGGACTGTGAAGGTGTAACGCGTTCTTCAGAAATACGGGACATACGCCCTCGAGGTGAGGACATGCAGCCCAGAACCAAGGTGGCATTCGACCGGTTGGCGCGGTCGAAACCAAATATCCAAGGGCCAGTGGCTGCTGCAGAAGAGTTCCAACTTCTTCTGCCTGATCCGCAACTGTGCCCTATTAACAAAAAAAAACAATATCATTTTATACTGTTGAATTATTTCATATAAATTGTATCATTTGAATCGATAATTATTTACGTGTCGTAATTTGGGTATAAAAGAACAGAGATATGTACCCTGGGTGTATTGCTGCAAGGAAAAGGACTTCCCGGGCCGTCATGATTCCCGATACCGGAACCGCCACCGTCACCACCAAGCGGTGAACCTTCTGGCCTGTGAGGACTGCCACCGGGGCTCTGGCCACCTCCGGCGCCAGCCTCGGGCCATACATTAAAAATATCATTGAAATCACCCATTCCTTCCATGCCCTCTGGCATGTCATCATTCAGAGCGGAGAAGAGCTCATCATCACCAAGCTCGGGTCCGTTAATGTGTTGTTCCTGGAACGCAGTCTGAGACGACTGTAATAAAAATTCGAATTACTTTTAATCATTTTTCAATTCAACGCTGCATCATTGTTCTATTGAATTTATAAATATACGAGAGCAACAGCGACGACATGGTTAAAAAAAGAAGAAATAAAGTAAAAAACAAACCTGCGTCGTTGCAGAAGTTGGGAAGACGAGTATGTGGGTACAAGTTACATCCTGCGGTGTCGAAAGTTGACAATTTACGGAAGCCTGACTGAATCTCTCGTCGGGTGTAAATTGATCGGCCATCAATCGCAGAGTCGAGTCCGGTTCCAGAGAGACGAGGCAAGCGCTCAAGACGCACGGGGCAGCGGATGGATAGAGCAAGCTGCATTGCGCGCAGATTTCCTTCAGGTGTTTCGACGCCTTCAGGAGAGCTTTTCTCGACAGTAGCCAGCTCCAGCCTTTCAATTCGCCGTGTCCGATACGGCCGACACGACCAACGACCAGTCGCCAAGGTTGAACCTTCGTTGGAAGATAAAAAAAAGATCAGAATTGCATCCTTCATAAAACAGGTTTGATATATATTTTTTACAATCGTACTTACACCTTGCGACATAACGCCCAGTATGAAATCCATAAGTTTTTGCAAACCGATACGCCTCGCCGACGCTCTTTTTCTTCTCTTTCTGTTCGGCACGTCGATGTTTATCGTAGCAGTCTCGAAAATTTCTCCTCTATCGTCAGTAGCGACAGCCAACAGTCGTGATTGATCCTCGCTCAGGCAATAGCTCAAATAGAGAACGGCGCATTCCTCGGGTCCGGCGATACCAAAACTCTCGGGTGCTTCGCTCTTCGATCTCAGCGGTGCGAGAACGTAAGCTGGCGCGTATAGTCTATAAGGAGCTCGGTTCCGTTCCTGTATATGGTAGATCATTATATTTTTGCTCGTCAAATGTTCATAAAATCTTTTCTGACTTACATCCTTGCTCTTGAGAAATAGATCTGCCGCAGCGGCAGTTCCGAATCCCGTCAAGCTCTTCACAGTTGAATTGTGATTCAGCAGTCGTCGACCCTGCAGGAAAACGTTTAACGCCAGAGCTCTCATCTCATCTTGAATTTTTCGCCTCTCGCGAGCACGTCCCAGCTCCATGACACTTTCCAACGATATCAACTGCAATTTGCCGAAGAAAAATAGTCGAATTAACGATTTTTCAGTACAATCTAAAAGTTTTTGATAATTAAAAGAAGCAAATGATCCGAAATTTACCTGAACGTTGATATTTGAACGTATATTTTCAGGCATGCTGTTGAGAGCGGCGGAATAAGCTCGGAGAAGGGCGAGAATGGCGAGACGTCGACGATCAGGATCTTCCGTTCCGCCCAGAGAAAACGGCTCGATCATGTAAACGACCACGGCTGGTGGTTCGACCTCCTCCTCGTCGGGTCCGATATTTGTCGTCGTCGTCGTCGGAGGCGTCGTCGTTCCCGTGCTGTTCTGTCCGGTGGGCGGAGTTGAGCTCGTCGAGGTGGGAGTTTGCGGTGTGGGTGTTGTGTTCCCCATAGAGGAATTTGCATTCGGCGTTGCGTTGGACGACGGCGTCTCGCTGCGCGCAGTTTCACCTTCGACTTTAAAAAAAAAAGAAAAAAGAAGATTGATTGAGAGATTTTTTGCAAAAAAATTACATATTTGTGAATAGCATTACATAACAGTTAAAACAATTCATTACTTGGCGTCAAGACACTACCGTGTCTCTTGATCATTTTTAGCACTTTACCGCCTCTTTAAAACAATCATTTTTAGCACTTTACCGTCTCTCAAAAATAAATAATTTTTTTGTAACAACGCACAGTTTGTTGTTTGAAAATTAATTTTATGATGAATTTATTCTTAACGATTGTTTAAGGCGAATTCTTTAACTTACCATTCGGCTCGGTTTTGATCGTTCCACCGTCCGGGGTCGGCGGCATCGAATCCGTCGCTGAGACAGACGTTGGCTGCTGCTTCGTCGTCGCATCGCCATGGTCCAGTAAGCTCCTGTCCTGTATAACTTGCGTCAAGTATGGTGCTAAACGTTGATTGCACACTTGAGCATAAAGACGCAACAATTCTCCTATTTGATTATCACCGAGAAGCTTGAACCAGTCGTCGATCTGCGACTTGGAAACCTTCTGCACGGCTGCTTTGCCAACGCGCAAAATTCCATCGCGAACGGTCTTCGTGATCGGCGTGTGCCTTCCGAGGCGACAGATCTACAACGAGAAGAAGAGTTTTTGAACGAATGAAACGATAGAAGGAGAGTTATTTTTTTTAATGTTTAAAAAATAGAATTTTTGTTACCTCGTAAGTCGTCGAAAGCTCCCTGAAGAAGGATTTAACTTTGCCGATGACGCAATCGTTGTCGGGCGCGAGGACGACGTAGGCGACGTCCCTGGGTCCGGCATAAGGTTCGAGAAGGAGTTTCTCCCAGTAGCTGAGAGCGTAAGGCGAGAGCGATAGCCAGTCGCGATCGTAGCCAACAACGAGAGCAGGGATGGGCTGAGGCTCGCAGCGATCGTCGGTCCCTCTGCCAGCCAAGCGATGAAACTGACGCCAGGTCAAGGGTCCGGCGACGGTGTACGGAGCTTCCCACATCCTCGTCGTGCACTTTTTCTGCACAGCTTCTTGCAAGAGAGGCTGAAGAGCTCTCATCATTCTGACGATGTCACCGCTGCACTGGGGTCCGTGGGCTCGTAAGAACGCCCAGCGATGCACACCGAGGGTGTTTTTCACTCTGTCGGACTGCAACGAATCGATTTTTCCCTGTTCAAGGGCGGCCAGCGAAACCTCATTACCGTCGTTGAACTCGAGACTGTTGAGACTCGGCACGACGCTGTTCCGAGACTTGGAACTAGCGTAAATCCTCGCAGCTCGGTACAAGCTGCTCGCTGAGCTCTGAACGATCATGCATTGCTCGCGCAACAGCTCGAGGACGCTCGTAGGAACGGCGTCGAGACCCTCGGGACACTTGTCACCGGGAGCGCAAGCAACGGTGACGAGCGAGGCCTTCTTTTTCTCGGCGGGGTCCTCGGCGATACCGGTGATCTCCATCTCGTCCTCGTAGAAGAGACCGGCTCTGTGGGCCAGTCTGCGATTGACGACGGCGCTGAAGCCGCAGCTGCATCGTATCTGATCGTCGTCGGGAAAGAGAATGTTTCCGGAATTGTTCGTGCCGTTGTTCCACGATCCGGCGAGATATATTCCAGCGTCGGCGCCCTTGATATTGCCGACGACTTTTGGTCCTGCGTTGCAGACGCACAGACTGCAACTGTCGAAATTGTGATCACGGAAGATGTTGAGGGCTGTGTCGCCGAGCAGAATATTAACGAGAAGCGAATTCGACTCCGGTATTCGAGCCGGACCTGGAGTATCGGCCTCGATGCTGTTAAGATTTTTGTTCAAGTAGGATGAAGTCGTCGAGGTCGCTGGGCTTGGTTGATCGTACGGCGGAGGCGGTGGCCTGGATATCGTAGTCGCCGAGGTCGTCGTCGTCGTCGTTGCCGTCGAACCGCGGTAAGGAACACCACCGGCGAGTTGTTGGGCAGGACTCGATGGGCAAATTTGTGACTGTTGAGCGATCTGTTGGGCCTGGGTGGAGATCTGTTGGCTCGTCTGCTGCGACTGGGCGTTCGGTTGCTGTTGGATCGATTGTGCCTGTTGCTGCTGTTGATTCTGCTGCTGCTGTTGCATCGAAGCTGCTGCTGCTGCTGCTCGCGTCGTCTGAATCGAGGACTTTTCGCTCGAGTTGCTCGTCTGACTGCACTGCCAGGACGGCCTGTAGACGCAGTGCGAGGGAAGCGCGACCGGAGGCAACGACTGGCTCGGTAGATTCGTCAGCGGAGCGTACTTGGAAGATCCGACCAGTTTGCAGATCGACGGAGGCTTGAATACGTAGGACCAATCTTCGATAGTTTCTTCCTGCGGTGAGCCCATGTTCGGGTAAATGTCAGGCACGTGTCTCATCGATCTCTGAGGAAGGCTCAATTCGGTCTGGTCCATCGCCGAGTCGTTCAATTGACACGGCGACGCGACAGGATTGTGCTCCAGAGACGGTGGCGTTGGAAACATCTTCGACAGCTCTTCCGGACGCAACGCACCGACGCCGCGATTGTTGTGCTTGTTCGAGTTCGAATCGAGACGAGTCTCCTCGTGGACTCCGGCGGACTTGTTCGAGCCCGGTGGTGTCTGTACTTGGAGCTGATTAAGATTCGTTTCGTCGCTGGACGTGTCGGGATCGGAGTTGTCGAATATCTGCTCGAGATCCTTGTACGAAGCCTGAAGTCCTTCGCTCGTGAACAGAGATCCGGGCTTTGGCTGATCGTCCCTCTGCCTGCGGAGTCCATCGACGCCAACGCCGTTCTCCTCACCAGTCACGTCAAATTCGTAAGGATCGTTTCTACCCCCGGCGATGCACTCGTCGCTATTGTTCGCATTTGGCTCCTGTTTTATCTCAAACTTGGGTGGCTGCGAGGCCGCGCTTTGTACGTTCGTCGGCGGATAGAGATTGTTGCTGCGTAGGCTCGCCGGTGGCGTCGCGTTGGTCGTTCCCTTGAATCGCTTTACGGGATGATTCAGCCAGGCCTCTTGGGTCGAATAATCGTACAGCCAGGAGAGTGGTTGCTCGTCGTCGAGAAGAGCGCCCTCGTACTCTCTCGAGGCGAGAATCGGTCGTTTCAATGTCGGCAACGGAACCGGACTTGGCGCTTGATTGTTCGAAGGCGTCGTCGTCGACGAGGCTACGGATTTCGGTCCTTGGGAGGGTGTCAACGGCGGCGCGACGCTCGGATGACTCGGCGGTGGTTGCGGCGAGAGCGTCGGCATTGTCGGGTCCGCTGGCGGAACCGAAGCTGGCTCCGAGTGCGGCGTTGGAAGCGGCGACGGTGCCGGCGAGCCTGGAGAACCCACCGATGGTACCGGAGGACAATCTCCTCCCGTTGGCGGCCCTCTCGAGTAAGACGGCGGACCACCCGGTGGCGTGTTCGGTGCTCCCTCCGTTCTGCCCGCGTTCGACCTTTATTCAAACAAACAACATTCAATTTTTCCTCCTTTCGACCAATTTTTCAACAGCGATCGATGCCGACGATACTCGAGCTCGTTCTCGCCATCGATCGCCGGTGTCAGGCAAATGTGATTTTATTTTTGCAGATGTATTGATTAATGGAAATCGAAATAATGAGATTCAGAGATCTGAGAAATATAATTTTTCGATTTACTATATCTTCGTCTCTAACCCCACTCGTACTCTAATACACGCACCAAGTATTATTACATCAATGAACATTTCAACGTTGGTTCAAAAAAAATTATGATTTTTCACGTCTCTGAAATTGGCAGAATCAAGCGTGTTCTCTTCCCTCTACTTCAACAATGTTCCACTTTCCAGCGGTGTGGTGATTTTTTTTTACACTATCCTACAAGCAGTTTTCATGCGACAACACAGACTTTTTCGTGTTGATCAATCCCAGATGAATTTTTCCAAAATCCGACAATTCTTTTGAAAATCATCGTAACTCTCACATTTTTTGTGCACTCGTGATTTATTATTTTACGACAAGATCGAGTAAATCTCACAAAAAGAATTTATTGATAAAATAAGTAAATGATAAAAAAGTAAAACGAGATTAAGATTGAAAAAGTTCATCTTGCAGGAGAGAAATAATATAGAAATAGAGAACACAATAAGGTGAGCGGTTAGAACAGCATGCACGGCCATACCCTCCATTATTCGGGATGATATAGTTGTCGCAGTAAGCGTGACTCGATATTGATGACCTGAGGATTATTCTCATTACTCGAGAAAAAAAAATTGGCCAAATTTGACGTGTGTTTATTTTTTTTTGTTCATTTTTCCCCCGATCACAGCAAATAAGGAAAGCGACAAACTGAGAACCCCGACGAGTTATTTTCTTGGAGATCAGTGAAAGAACGATGTCTGTGATTTTAGTCGAAGGAGAGTGATTTTTTATTACGAGAAGCAATGCTGTTAAGTGGTGAGGTCGTTTCGGTGACAGAGGAATCGATATTGGAATGATTAAAATCAAGGATTTTCCTGTACAAACGTATAGTTCGTCCTCTCGACTATTTAACAATTTATTGTTAATGAGTGAATGAATGAGTATCGAAAGTATGGGGGGGAAAAATGGATAAATTGTTTGCAATTGATCGTTTTGCTGTTTTTTTTTGGAGGAAAGGGGAAGGGCAGATATTACCCACCTGGGGGCATTGGCAGGGACAGAGGGGCAAGAGGCATCCCACTGGATGGTAGAACGTCGATGAAAAGGCACGACCCTCCGTCCACCTTTATCAGCCCTCTCCCTCTGAGAGGAGGCGAGGCCTTTCCAACCCCCGGGGGTCGTGCACCTGCAACCGATGCTTTTAACATCTTTTCTTTCTTCGTAAATACGCTTTCTCTCTTCTCCCTTCTTTTTTATCATCTCTAACACGTTTCCGTTTGGATTTCTCTCTCGTTTCGTCACAATGTCACACACACAGAGGGGCTCTTTCGCTCTATCTTCTCCTCTTATCTTTCGAAAACTGAAAAACACTCGTGAGAATCCAGCGTAACGTAAAAAACTTGAAGCGGTTCCGACTCGAAGCGGCGTCGCGTGTCCTTGCGATCTTTATTTTCTTTTACGTATTTTGTTGGATTTACGAATTCGTCAATGCTTTGCGAGAGACGACGCTGCTTCGAGAGACTCTGTTTTCTGAACTCAAACGCATGCGCACATCTGTAGCAGCCACAGGGCGGGAAAGTAAAGAAAAAAAAATTGAAAAATAAAATAATTAATGATAATAATCTACCATAAACTGCTAACGATCTCTCCCATTTGGCACACTACTGGTAACCGCCCTAACATGCAAAAACGAACAAAAGAAAGGTATCCTTGTAACGAAACGTGATTAAAGAAAACGAAAAGGTTTGAAAAAAAAAAGAACAGACGGTAGGATCGATCTGTTTCGAGAGAGTGAAGCTGCCTCTTTGTTCCTCGCATCTTCAAACAGCGCACTGTTTGAAATAATCAAAGCTTTTCATCCAATTTATCCTCGTCCAAATAAATTTTGTGTTTTCTCATATTCTCGAATATACTTCTCTCGAATTGTTGCCCATCCGAGGGTAAGTCTTTGCTTCTACTTCGCTCAACCGGATTGCTCGTTTTTGATATAATCATTTTGCGTTATTTTGAAAATTCTTATTCGAAAATCGCTCGGGAAAGTGATAAATACTCACTTGGAGCAAGTGCAGGAAGACTTTTGGGTCGAGTCGACGAAGGTCCAAGTGCCGAGCTCGACCGAACTCGCGTTCGTTGAGGAAGTTTCGTTCTTGGAAGTGGATATTGGCGAGCCGAGGGAACACTCGGCCCAGACGCGCTCCGGCAATTCCGTAGACGCTTTCAATTCCCGCTGCATCGAGTTCGGGTTCTCGTAACTCGCCGGACTGTAAGGCGGCGAGAGGGGCATTTCCATCTGGCAATCGTCCATGTCCGTAACGAGGACGTAACACGATGGATAACGCATTCTCACGCCACCGACGAGGACCTCGACCAGCGGCGGCAGACCGTTGTCCATGCTCGCTCCGTTTATCGGATAAAAGTGTTTCCATTCGTCCAGTAATTGACTATCCACGCGACCAACCTGGCCCGTCAACGTGCCAGCCAGTCCGTAAGGTGCCAAGATTACTGCAATTCAAAATTCAAACGTTATTCAACATTTCATCTGACAAATTACAATTTTTTACGAAAAATTACTGTTTCTCCACATAATAGATAATCATTTGTATTACAGAATCATCAAAAATTGTCTTTTATATGAAAAATTATCAAACTTTTTCCAAATTGTTATCACAGTACGAAAAAAAAACAGTAATTTTTCGTGCAACGTTCTCTTCGTGAGTAAAAATTCGAAAAAAAAAATATTTTTACCCTTAACACCGGACTGCGTCGTTTGGGTTCGTTGGAGACACGTCCTCGTGAGATGTCGCACCGCTGGATGTTGCCTAACGTCGACGCTCGCGCAGACGGTGCTCTCGCCGTGCACGAAAAATGCAAACGAGAACGACAAGTGACTGCTGCAAAAATGAATTATTTTTCCAATTTAACGTGCTTCGAATTTCAATAAAAGATTATCGTGCCCGTCCGAAAGTGAAAATGATGGTAACGTATTAATAATCAATCTACTTCTCTGACTGCAATATTTAAAACGTTTCGAGACGATTACGACACTCGATACACATAATTCATGATTAAGAAAAAGGAAAAAAGTTATCTGACTGATTTATTCATTCGGATAATTTACGAGTTGGTTTTTGTTAACCCTTCGTAGAAAAATTTGTCGCGCAAGGACGCACGAGGTTTTTTTTGGACAAAATTTCAAAAATATTGTACCAAATATAAAGTATAACATTGCTGTTTTTTTTGCGGATATTTATAATTTATTTTCTAATAATTTTTAATAAAAAATAATGTAACATAAAAAAGAAAGAGATCGAGAAAAAATTAATAAAAAAGGTGTTGAAATTTTGGTTTTTTGTTTTACATTTTTTTTAAAAACAAGAATAAAAATTTTTTTTATTATGAAATTATGTCCTTAAACTTTCTCCTTAAATTTTTTACGTTTTTACGTTTAGTTGTGTTTTCAACAAAGTGTTCAAAAAATACTGTACAGAAATAAACGGAATGTACACTAGATTTTAAAATTTTAAGTAATTTTAATGAAAATTACTTCTTTTTAATGTTATACTTAAAAAATGATAAAGACAGGGACTTTCTGTACTTTGGTCATGTAGAAATTTATGCCAAATTTTATGAAGCTTTACCATCTAATAATTGAGACATTAACTGTTGAAAGTCGTTGCAATTTTTGATCTCTCACAAGAACCCACGTTAAAAGTGGCAATTAAAAAAAATATATATCTCGATAAGCATGTGGTGAAGCCTCTTTGAATTTAGCACATATGTTAATATGATGTCAAAGAAGGTCAGTATAAATTTTGAAAAAATTCTGTCTCAAAAAAATTTAAGTGATGATTCAACATTGTTAAATTACATAAAAATGATCATAAGTTGTTGATTATAGATATTACACCCAATTATCAAAAATTAAACATGATTTTATGTTTATTCTCAAATGATTATAAAATTACATTGTTGAGATTACACAAGGGTTCCGAGTTTTAAATCGAAATAATTCTTTCAAATGTTCAATGACTCAACATTTTTATGTGACTAATAAGTTCCTCACGTAAAAATCTAATGATACCACAGTTTTTATTCATTATCTGAAGATAATAAAGATGTAAATTTTTCAATTGAACTTGTGGAGAAACGTTTTTTCCATTAACACTTGTGCTAAAAACCGTAATTTCAAAACAATAATTCTCTGTTAAGGTAGTACAACCGCAAAACCGTGTTGAGACAGATTTTCTTAAAAATTTGCACAAGTGTTCTTTAATGTCATATGAAAACATGTGTCAAATTTGACAAATCTTCACCATCTAAAAATCGAGATATTATACATTGAAAGTCGTTGCTTTTTCGAATCTCCCATAAGAGCCCATGTTAAAAGTAACCATTTTTAAAAATCAATATCTAAATAACTACATGGTAGTCTTTTTAAATTTTGCAAACACGTTGATACAATGTTAACGAAGATCTGTGCAATTATTGAATAAATTCTGTCTCAAGAAATTTCAACTGATGATTTTACATCAAGTTAACACACAAGGACAAACTTTTGAATATACTGTCTCGGTTGTACTACCTTAAAACCTCGGCAATCAATCTTTTTACAAAAAACGTTTTAAAAAGTTTTTATTTAATCATTAAAAAAAGAATAAGGCCATTCTGAAGATATTTATATCTTGCAAGGAATACCTTAAGGAGGTTGGCTGTAGCCATTTGTAAATGGCGAAAATAAATGAAGTTTTACGTGTTAAAAGTATAGGGAATCGAAATTTGTTAAGGACAC
>JAPYYW010002451.1:0-20269 GCA_030522545.1 Cremastinae sp. A BG-2022a
ACTTAAATTAGGAAGCTCGTTACTGAGATATTGATTATACAAAATTGCAACTTTTAACACGTGCTCTTATGGGAAGGTACAAAAAATTGCCATTTTTAATAATTAATATCTTAATGAGGAACTTCCTAATCGTCGTGAAATTTTTACACAACCTTCCAGTGGTATGAAATATTCGTACGAAAAAATATCCCTGAAATTAAGAAGAGACGAAGAAATAACTGTGATTAATTTTTAAAAATTTCCTAGTAATTGAAAAAAATTGATAAAAAAGAAAAACAGTTGTAGCAAATTTATTAAGATTTCGTTTATTGTTACTTTAGATGTAGTTAATTCGAGAATTGCATTGAAAAAAGAAAAAATTAAAACTTTAACACACTGAAGGATGCGGTTAGCTCAAATAACCAAATACCAGATCATTTGTGTTCCTAATTTGCATGGGCTGAATAAATATTACACTTGTAGATGGTTTTTTCGTAATTAGTAAAACGATATAACAAAAAGAGCAATTTTCCTTATTATTCAATCAACACAATTATGCTTACAGAGGCCTGTATTTTTCCTTGTTTTTCTTTCGTTTCTTCTTTGTTTCTTTTTACATATCTCCATTTTATATGCATGTTTTTTAAGCAATAATAAAGGTATTGACTCTTTTAAATTGTTCTTTGTGCAGGACATCACTACAGACTGACGTTGAATCTAGCAAGACCACCGACAGCAGAGAGTTGGGTTCAAGGATACTTGACGGTGACGCTTCATGGAGAAAATGGTGTCATAAGAGACATGGATCTGACACCGAGGTTTTGTTTCCATTACTTCACTCTCAATTATAAACATTATAAACTATCATAATCCGTTACAAACATTTTTATTTCTCTATTCTCATCCATTTTTTTCTGCATTATTAAACTTTTTATGATTTTATTATCTCCAGAAAAACGTTTGCATTCATTTTCTTCGCCATTTTATAATTTAAATAACTGTTTTCGAGATTTATCAACATTTCTTTGATAATTACCATATTTTAAAAAATAATTTTTTTCATTCGCTCACGATTACCAATATTTTTTTTACTCATTTTAACGAATTTATAATTGTGGTGCAATAATGAGTTTTTGTTTATCAAATTGACAGTGGGTACATGAAACTGGAACACGGTATGACGACGAAAATAGTCGTAACTCATCCGGCGAGGACAAACGCAGATCTCGGTCGGATCAGGAGAGTAGAATTGTCTTGGTCCTACGACATGGACGTTCTCCAGCCAAGGTCCCTTTGCATTTTATGGTGTAACAGCAAGCTTTATGTTGACAGCATTGTCATCGACTCTATGGAGCTCCCAGGTCGAGGGTGAGAAAATATAGACCAAAATAAAATCTCAATTTTCTGATAAACTATCAATATCCAATTATTCTCTCATAATTTTACTTTTTTTTTACTTTGCAGAAAAAGAGAAACAGATTCGACGAGCAAACTGTGCTCAGCGAGTAGGCAAGAATACGCGGAAATAGCGAGCGGCTCGACTGCCTCGTTTATCGACAATTGTTGACGAAATTATAGTTCTCGCCTGCTCTCGATGTTTCCTGAATCTCCGATAATGTCAGAGAATATTCTATTTTATTGCAAAACAAATACGACTCGACTGACTTTATTTACATTTCGCTAATTTTTCTTTCGACGATAATAAAAAACAGATTAGTATGAAAAATGTCATGTTTTCTATTTTTTTTCAATCGTCAATAAAAGTAAAACATGACGTATTTCATATTACAAATTGAAAAGTGGGCGAGGATCATCGGTTGTTCTTTTTTTTTGTAAAATTTCAACGTTCATCGTCTGTAACATAGAAAAATATTGTACATTTTGTAAATACATATTAAATATAATTAGGGGCAAGTTACATTGTGAACTAACGTGAAACTTAGACTTTTGACAGATCGTAAATATCGTAGAATAAGACTTCAACGAGTACCTTTGCAAAGCACCTGACGCTTCTTGAAACTGCGTTCAACTTGTTAGCACATGTTTACGAAATGAACATTTTTATGTTTACATTTTATACACGTCTTGTCATATTAGATATTGTGTTACGAAAGTGAATATTAGTCCTCGTGTTATTTTTACTGTTAGGCAATAATAAAGTTGCCGAATAAATTACAGCAATTAGCATTAAGTGAGTGATCTTATTTTTTGGAAAAAGTTCGTCTGCGAACGAATAAAAATGAAATGAACGCTTCATTTACCTTAGTTTTTACGTATGAATGTATTGTAAGTAAATATTGTAACTCAATTTTTACTCACTTGTTACATCGATTTCGAACATTATAGAAACTAATATTTTACCATCATTTGTTGAAATCTTGTTAATAAAAAAATATTTTTCCTGCGATATTCTTCATTATTTTTAGTATTTGGTGGTTAATCAGTTACGATGAACAAGTATCGATCCAAAACAGTTTGAGCATATAAAAAAAATTATTTTGTACACATGATTAATACATTTTAACCCTAGGATCTCACACAAGGGTTCCCTAAACTCCAGAAAATTTGGCAGTACGTTAACTTTACTCTTCACTCCTCTACTCAAGACCATATTTTAAGTTAAATTTGGCATTTTAAAACTGTAGAAGAGTTTTATTGAGTACATTTATTCCAAAATAGTCAATTTTTTTTTATAGCAGCCACATTCAAGATGAAATACGAAAAAATAATGTCAAGAGTAGAGAAGTGAAGAGTACAGTTAACGTACTGTCGAAAATTTTTATGGTCTTAGAATTTCCAAAGATTTGCTTTTTCAATTGCATTTTTCTCTGTAAACATTAAATACGAGGTTTCTTTCCAGTAGTTCATTTCGTTTTTCAGGATTTGAACGATAAAATAAAAAAAAAACTTCTGTACGATAAATAAAGAATCAGTTACATTGATTTAAAGTACTGGGGTAGCGTAACTCTAGGGTCCTAGGGTTAAAATTTAATTTTGAGCACGCTTTAAAAAAGAGTATTTTTCCATCAAGATTTTTTTTCTAAATTGAACTATGAATTCATTCAAAACAATATAGATAAACACATTCAAGTGGATATAGTGAATAAAAGGGTGTATTATATTATTTTTTAAATATATAAATTTCTTATGATTTCAATTTGAAAAACTTTCGCTTATTCGTATAACATTTGCGAATGCAAACGAAAGAGTCGATAAAAAAATAATATACAAAAAATTCCCAAACGATCGCTGGTAGGATAAAAATCTATTTTTTCGATCGATTTTTACCGACGAAATTATCGAGTGGTCAGGCAGCGTTCAAATATAACGACAGACTTTTTTCACTGTTGAAGCTTTAAATTGTCTTGCACCAGAAAGCCTTCAATTTCTTTATTCTGTTTAAAAAATACTGTTTTCGACATTTTGTAATTCTTAGACAATGGAAAGCTCGTGTTATTTATGAGTACCCAAATTTTTCAGAAATTACGTAGTTCGTGGCAAAAGGGACCAGCAAGAAACCGGACAAAATAATATAATATAATATATGCCTCAGGCTCGAATACGTGTAAGCCTTGACATTTCAGGCTTTCTTCGTCCCCTTTTTTTGTCAAGTCCGCGACGAGTTCCCGGTTTTACTTCGCATTCGCTAACGAGGCATCTCAGCATTAACTCAATAATAACAATATTTTTCAGGAATCCAATATCAAGTTTCATCAAAAGTCACAATTTGGTATATCCTGTTACAAAATGTTTTTAACGTTCGAACGACTCTGACTCCAATTTAGCACTCAAATTTTGTAAGCTGCCATTCTCCTTGATAAATTTGATAAATTTTTATCGATGTGTCTTTATCGCACAAAATAAAAATAAAAAAATAGTTTTTTTTTCAAGTTCGAACAAAAATGTTCGTATTCGGAGCATTTTACAAATTATATTTGTTTAATGATTTTCTTATCGTACGTAAAATCGCAAAATTCGATGAATGGCCAAATTTAAAGAAGGAAATAGATCAAAATGTCAGATATGAAAATATACAGATTTTTTTTTTAATTGAAGGAGAGAATGAATCATTAACAAAATTCCGGTAAACAAACGACTGGGTTCGTGTTTGGTCAGAGATGGGGAGTAGAAAAAATCATTGGAAAAATGAAGGGACATCGAGATGTGTGTTCTCGAATGTTCTGCGAACGATCGATGGGGCGATCGGATTGAAGAAGCGCGGCTCATCGTCCACCTCCATCCGCGTCTTGCCTCATCCTTTCTCGCGTGGTTGTTCTCTCTCTCGGATTCTCCTGCGAATATGTCCCCCAGGCAAGATTCTCCGAGTCTTCTCCCACAAGACCGAGGTAATATAAACCCCGAATGGTTTCACTCATCGGCGTAGTTCATGTTTTCCATTCATGCGATCAACCAAACACGACTTTAATTTTCACTTTCTTTCTCGAAAAAAAAAATAAATAATTTTTTTATTTATTAAAGTAGTGATTTTTACGGCTTATTTTCTGGATCGTGAAAACAATTTATTATGCGACGAAATTCAATCGTCACGGTGGTGCTGGTCGGCACTTTGTTCGCTGTAACCACGTGTAAGTTTTTGATTTTTATTTATGCTTATTTTTCAATTAAACACCGTAAGAATTTTGCCTTCAAAAAGTGTGTAAAGTTAATCAAATAAAAACCATAATCTTACTATTTTTTCTATACAATTTCAAATCATTTGTACATTTGATTTTAATCTAACTATTTTTTTATCACTTCGTAGAAAACTTTGTATAGAAAAAATTCTCCATTTTGATATAATATATTTTTCACACATATTTTTTAGCAGTGCTCATAGATGAAAAATTTTATAATAACAAACCAAACGTGCTAATAGCTCATCTTTGATAATATTCATTTTCATCCAAAACGAATGTGGTTGCGTGTTGAAGACTTTTTACATCGATTGAGAAAATAAATGCTGAATCATATATAGTTTTTCACTTTTTTTGTTACCTTTCACTCGAACGAAGAGAAAAAATTAATGAAGGCGCGAATTCTCGAACACGAGTTATTTTCGCCATTTCGTTGCGAATGAGAGATTCATCGTTCGGCGCGCATCGTCATTTTCGTTATCGTTCTCCGTGTTTTCGGTCTCTTTGATCATTTCTCCGTGCCGATCCCTTTAATGAATGCCATATACTTTGGCACTGTTTGGGACACTTTATTGTCAAGAAAAAATAACAACGGAGTAATCGTTCGCGGTCGTTCTTCCTTCTCGTCTTACATAATCCTCAGTGCGTTAATGTTAATTTATTCAATACTCCGACGGAGGTCAGCCTCTATCGTCCACGCTCTCTCAAAAGGAGAAGATCCAAACTTTCCCTCGGCGGATAAGTGCCCGCTACGTGCCAGATCATCCGCAGATTTTAACGAACGATATATAGCGCGAACATTCCCGAGATTATTCACAAATACAAAAGAAATCGCATTTGACAAAAATTGACGAAAAACAAAAAACTTGACGATCACTTTCTTGCAATGAGTCTTAAAAATGACATTTTTATGAAATAGAAAAGAAACATAAATTGTGATAAATTTTAATGCACGTGCATAATTTTATACGAAAAAATATCAAGTTTTGTCGTGATATGGGATTAAAATGAATAATTTTCTAGCAGATTTTTTATATAATGAAAAAGCAATTCTTGAAAAAATTATAATCAAATTTTCCGAGTTGAAATAGCACGTTTTAAAGAAATGCGAAGTATTCAACTCGACTTGAAAGATATCTTTAAGGTAGTTCTATTGGTACCGTCAAATCAAAAGTTTTTATCCCAATTTATCTCTATATCATGTGGTTTTTTAGCTTAAGTTTATTTAAAAAAGTTGTTGCAAATTGTTTCAAAAACAAAATTCAAGGTCGTTCAAAGTAACCTGTACTTGCTCCTTATGTATAACAATTGCATAAAATCATAATCTTAGGATTTAAAAAAAAGTAAAGGAAGCTTCTTTGAATTACAATGAAGAGCTATGCTAAATGTTAAGAAGGTTCACCACACTGAGAGAAAATAATGATAAATTTTAGTATACAAAAGTGACAACTATACTAATTATTTTATGGAACTAATTATATTCTGTTTAGATTATATCCTAAATATATATACTTTATTTTACGATAAATATATATTTAGTTATAAAATAATCAGCATAGTTGTCACTTTATGATAAAATCTACTATCGTGATTTCTCTCAGTGCATCTATAGAATTGAAGATATTTAGGATTGAAAATCGCAATATTTAACACGGGCTCTATGGGAGAGCACTAAAAATTGGGACTTTTAACAATAAATATCTCAATTTCAACGTGGTGAAACCTCTTAAAATTCAGTACACATATGCGTAATACATCATAGGACGACAGTACCAATTTTCAACAAAATCCTAAATAAACAATAAAACTATGGAACTACCTTAAACGAGTTGATTTTTCGAATTTTCATCAGGTCTGGCTCAATTTCCGAGGCAGAGGCAAGCGAATCAGTACAATCGCGTCGAGCAGCCAACGAAATCCTTCTCAGGATCTTGTCCCGAGAGAACCGGACGTTTTCCCGTTCCTTCGCAATGCGACGCTTACATCGAGTGCATAGACGGCGTTGCCGAGGAAAAACTTTGTCCTGACGGACTTCTCTTTAATCCAGAAGCCCGCTTCAATTATCCCTGTGGGTATCCCATCGACGTTAACTGCGAAGGACGAGCTCAGCTCCGTAAGCCATTTCTCATAAAACCATTTTATTTCTCGTACTACCAAAAAACATTAATTAAATCCGGCATTTTTTAAAACAAGTTTTCTCCTTAATATACATCTTTAACGTCTCTTCTAATTCATTTTATGTGCTGTATTAAACTTAATTTTATGATGGAAATTAATTAAATAAAAACCTGTTTTTTACAGGCCAAATAACAAGTGTAGAGAAGTTAAAAGAAGATACGCATGATAAGAATTATTTAAAATCATGATGCGATGTATATAAAAATAATTCAAAATTCACATAAAGGGAGAGAAAATTTTGATATTTATTAGTATGTTATAATACATTATTTTAATTAAATAGTATAAAGTCATAAGGTTAAGTTGCATTCAGTTGAAGCTCAAACATCAAATTACAACATTTAAAAAATACGCTAATTTGAATTATATACGAAGAATCATTAAAATGTTTTAAATCAAAAGGATGCTTTGATATATAATGGAAATTTCATTTGATATGTAAAACTAAAGAATTCAAATGATTTTTTATTACATGTAAACATAACTTCAATTCCTGAATTCCCAAATAAATGCTTGTAAGATAAAATTGAATGGTGAATTAGATTTGATATTTAGCAACAATAAGAATTCTGTATGTTATTGATGTCAGAACTTGGTTTCAATTCAAATAATTAAAATTATGTTTAGACATGAAAAAGTATTTTCACGGAGTTTAATTTTTCTGCCTTTATTTATAGCAAAACGACGTGTGTCACGAAGAGACGATCGAAGAATTGATGATTATTTTATTGGTATTTATAAAATATTTCTATTTGCAGAACCTGCACAACCGACGGAAGATTGTCCTCACAGGTACGGTTATTTCAAGGTTGGCGATGAGTCGCATTGTGGACAATTTATGAATTGCGCGGATGGCGTCGGATACGTGTTCGACTGCCCCGAGGGTCTTGCCTTCCATCCGAAGACTTATCGGTGCGATTGGCCGGATCAAGTTCCGGATTGCAATGCCGAGGGTGAGTTACTATACTATAGAGAATCTTCCTGCAAATTGTTTCCAACCTTCCTTATTCGAATTCCTACGATCTCAGCGAAACATTTTGTTTTCTCGTCGCTCCAAGGCCACCTTTTATTTGGACAACCTTGGCATATTTGTCGTTACGTTGTCATCTTTCTATACTTTTTCACTTTCGACCGGTAGCGTGTTCTGAATGTGATAAAAGTAACGATCGCTCGTCGTTTATTAGTACACGAAAACACCGATTGAATTATAAACAGAGGCATTAAAATTTTTGATTGTACGCAACACGTGCGCGAATCGACATTAAGAAAAATTATGGTACACCTGTATAAGTGATAACTATTCTGATTATTGTACAGCCAAATGAATTTTATTTAAATCCTTTCTAAAATATGTTTCGTTTTTATTACAAAGTTATATTTATCTTTAAAATAATTAGTGTAAAATTGAAACTTTGTGGTAAAGAATGTACGTCGAGATTACTCTCACATTTTAATTACGTGGTTGAGGTTGAGAGTCAGACAATACATTTACAAAATTATTAAAATTTATATTTTTTCAAATAACTAATTTAAAAAATGAACAAACAGTTTGCTTATTTTCGGTTGAAACAATGTGTCAAAGTATATTTGTGTTGAATTAATTTTTTTATCGTTATTTCAAATTTATATTTTTTTAAATAACTAATTCAAAAAATGACCAAAGTTTGTTTATTTTCGGTTGAAACAATGTATCAAAGTATATTTGTGTTGAATTAATGTTTTTTATCGTTATTAAAATTTATATTTTTTAAAATAATAACTAATTTAAAAAATGAACAAAGTTTGTTGATTTTCGGTTGAAGAAATGTGGCAAAGTATATTTGTGTTGAATTAAATTTTATTTATCGTTAAAGCTTTCCTCGGATTCAAGTGTCCACCAGTCGACAGCAATGATCTGTATTTCGGCCAGCAAGTGAGATTCTTCAGAAGTCCGAACGATTGTCCGCATTATTTCGTCTGCGTGGATGGCCGGCCTCGCCTCATGAATTGTGGCGAGGGTAACGCTTTCAATGATCTCATCAATGCTTGCGATGCTGCCGAAAACGTTACAGGATGGTTAGTCATTTCACCAAACAAATATACAGTCGAATACAAGGACCCAATATTTTTTAAAACTCTGTTCATTTTTATTCAATTCCTTTTTACGAGAATTTTATCAAAATCATTCCTTTTTTTACTGAGTATTCTTCAAATCCAAATTTTTATTATTATTATTATTTTAAATATGACAAAACAACGTGTGTGTTGTACAATATAAGTAATCAATTATCGTGCCATTTACAACATGATAAAAAAATCTAACGTGTCAAAATTTGAAGCGATTAAGATAGTTCTACCGTGGTTCTATGATAACAATGGTTTTCTATAGAACTTCTTAAAACTTTCCACATATGTTCTTTAACGTGGTGCTCAAGTGTGTATCAAATTTTATAAGGTTTCTCTATCTAGAAGTCGAGATATTTATTGTTGAAAATCAAATCTTTTTGTAACTTTCCATAAGAGCCTGTGTTAAAAACTATAACTTTCGACACGAAATATCCTGATTTCTAGGTAGAGAAACCTTTTAAAATTTGGCACCAATTTTTATACAGCAACAAAGAAGGTTTATCTAGTTTTTTCAAAAAATCCATAGAAAAAAATTTCAACTGATTTTACCTTTAGTTTACATAGGAAGGAAACTTTTGAACGGACTGTCGTGGTATAAATACCTTAATAACGTCTGTTTATAAAAAAAACGAATTTCTGTGATTAATAGTACAAAAAATGATACACGAGCCAAGAGTGTGTCAGGTCATAACCTGACAAATGTAACTCATAAGTTACATTTAGCAAACTTATTTTAGCTTATTAAGGTACATTCACACTCACTTTCGAGTACAAATGCACCAAAGTTCTCGGCTTGTATGACAAGTTCACCTTCGACGACAGTTCATTGTTTTCTGCCCTTATCATGCAAACTATTTAATATGCTAATTGCATAAAATTGTTCAAAAGATAATTACTTCGAAATTTGCACTAATTATTCTCAACATTAAAAGCAAATAATTTTTAAAAACGTCTAAGTGAAAATCGAGGTATTTGTTATTAAAAATTTTAATTTTTTCATTGCTTCCTATACAAGTTCATTTTGAAATTACAATTTGTAATAGTGAGTATCTCGATTACCTGATGATGAAATATTCTTAAATTTTTTTGCATTTCAATATAACGTTGAAGAAAGTTCACATAATTTTTTGAGAAACTTTAAAGAATAAAATTTAATCCCATTTTTATTAATTCCATTTTGCAATTATATTTAATTACAGCGAACCGCCTTTCCGTCCAGACAGCCCGACAGGACCATCCGCCGCAATTTCAGGCAGGTCTTCCAGACTTTTCTAAACAAGATTAAAACAAGCTCCATCAGATTAACGCTAAACGTTGAATTTATCTTTCTTTTTGTATGTGTAAATAAATTATCCTTGCTAAAAGTGTGATATATCCATGACTGATTAATTTTATTTTTCGCGCTATGTTTTTCCGATAACGAATACGTATATACAAACTCGTAAAAAAGGAGAGAGAGAGAGAACGAAAAAAATGACGACAGGTAGAATAACAGCAAACTTCGATAACTGAAAGCCCTCGTAAGCCTGCATTTAATAGACTGCTCTTATCACGAATGCATTCAGCGAGTTACTTCCCTCGAATGAACAAATTTTATTATTTTACCTAGCAGCACACTCAAAGAAACCAATGAGTTCCATTTTCGTTCTGGGAAAAGAATGTCATCACCGCTGACTCTTGATCATAAAGTAAGGAAATTTTATTTTTTTAAAGCATTCGTTTATGTAAATTTCTGTAAATTTTGCAAATATCTGTTTTTAAAACAGCGAGCAACGATGCAATTTGACTGTGAAAGTTGAATTGTGTTTGGTCTGCAAATTGATCAAGAACTGCAACGTGTTTGATTATGACCGGAAGAGAAAAATCATAATTCGTTTATCCGCTCGGTGGAAGATGAGCGTTTCCGAACGTTACGAAGACACGAGAGAGAGAAAGGGAGAAAGAAAATTTTGTGGTTATACATTCACACAGGCGAACAATTCAAGAAGAGAGTACACCACTATTGTACCAATCTATACACTCCAGTATACTCGAAAATATACAAGATGCTCCGTGCGAAATAGACTCACTCAAATAATTTTACTTTCTCCAATTCGATGTACGTATTGTCATGCTTTAATTCATATTTCGGCTAAATTTATTAGATAAAGATCTCGAGATTAATTTACTCGTATTTGTGTCAATGACACGTGAGTGTAATTATTTTTTAATGGCACAATTTACAAAATATTTCGAAATTGATAACAAAAGTGATCAATTGAACATAATCGAAAAGTTTCCTATATAGATATACACAAAATGAGAGTTTCCTATTTACATTATTTTCGAAAAATACTATATTGTAAGTATCGAAATGATAAAAAATGAAATTTGAGCCTACCGCGGAGATTATATTTTATTTTTCAATGGTTTTCGATTGTAACGATTAGATTTACGATGCGATTGAAGAGTTCATTTATCTTTCAAGCTTGCAGACGCGAGGGATGAAAGGGCAGGTTTTTTTATCTGAGAGACTGGCATTAATCGAGCATGGAAGGTTTCGGACGAGTGTATATATCGCAGCTGAGGCGTCCGTGTGAACAAACGCGCTCGTGTAGTGACACACGAGAAGCCTGCACGGGGGAACTCGGATTCTGTGTACAGTACGACGTACGAAAGAGACGGAGACGTTTGTGCCGGTTCGCCGTCCCGTTTTTTTTTTCTTCTTGCCCCAACAATAATCGAGTGCAAACAGTTCTGAAACTTTTCACTCTATCAACTGTACGATCGATTGTTTACGGTGTGTTACTTGATTTTTCAATCGTCGACGCAGTGTGTCTCAAGAAAAACAGTGCTCCGTTCTCGAGTCTCGTTTGAAAAATGTTGGACAATTGGTTTCCATGGTGGCAGTTCGTCCCAATAATCGCTTTAGCCTTGCTCTTGATCTCGTGTTTTTTCGAAAGCCACGATCCCCTCAGATATCACGCCAAATACGTACTCTACGCGGTCTACAGTTCTCTCATAACTATCCTAATGCTGCCTTATGTTCTCCTATCACCGAAAAACGTCAAAAATGCGTAGTAAGTCTCACTTTTGCTATAACTACATTCGAATATTATTGTCCATCGATTGCTCTCCATTTCATCAATAGAGCTTATTTAATTTCGTTACTACCAATCGAAAGGGTACTTCCAACGCTCATTTCCAAAGTTCACTTCAGTTACAAATATACATATTGTTGATGCTTACATTCCATAGGTATATATTTTTAACGAGATAAACTCTCGTGTCTACGACTCGTCTTCTTTTGATTATTTTCAATTTTCCATCAACGAATAAACACATTATAATAGATTGTTTACTTAATGTAAATATTGCCAGAAGTGTTTATTTACATGGCAATGAAATTGGTTTACTTTTTCAAAATCACTATTTTTTCTAAAAATTATAAAACTGCACGTGTGTGCCGATATGATATCAGCGCAAATGAAAGTGAATAAGATAAGCATGACCATGTAGCTGAACATTTAAGAGTTTTTCATTTTATTTTCAATTTTTTAATATTTTGTAAAAAAATCTACTTCGAGTTCATATCTAAATTATATGGTCTCATATTTTAGTGATTCAAAATACATCTTATGTCTTAATTTCAGTAATTATAGTAAATAAGTACTTTCGAATATGCAAATGTCTTATTAGTTGAACAAGCAAAAGTAATCCTGTCCCCAATGTTGAATGAGCATGTTTCAATAATTAAATGCTACAAAAAATACACCTCTATTGATGGAGCTAAATAATCTCTACATTATATATATTGGAAATAAAATTTTGGGTCGTTTATCTTATATATTTTTTCGTTAGTCATTCAAATTAAATATTTTTTAAAAAGCTATTTCAATAATATTTTCCTCTGGCTTTTGCAAACGTGAAAAATATTTCAATACATATAAACTATGTTAGTTTATCATTAAAAATGAAGAATACAATTTTGATACTGGTGTTAATAAATGTATAACATTTGTGTACAATAAAATTCTAAATTAACGGAGATAGGGATACAAGCATGCATGTACGTACACTGGAAAATTATCTTATCATACAAACTTTGCTCAGCTGCTCTACTAGCACGGACTGTTTCAAGTATCAATAAAAAAATTATAACCAAACATCCAAATACCAAGTATGGTAATAATCATTTTGTCATTTTGAAGAAAAATGGATACTTTGACGAGATGAACGTGCTAAATGCTAAATAAAGCAAAAATTGATGTGTAACTTGAATAATAATAATATTGATAAAAATAATAGTTTGAGAGGAAAAAATAATTGTATGGGTAAAAAGAGATAAAAATGTGACAGCGATGCATCGATTCTGCTGCGAGCGTACACGAAATTACTCGGCATTGAGTGGGATATCAGAGGAAGCGAAGAGCTCCGTAAGGAACGTGGCTGCATCGTCGTCGCGAATCATCAGAGCATGCTCGATGTTCTTGGTAATACAAAGTATATTAATTAAATTCAAATTAACACTTAACCCTTCGAGTGCACAATATCTCCTCTCAAAATCTTCCTGTGCATTCTAAGACAAACATTTCTTACACTATATTTAACATTATTTTTATCATGTACTTTTTACGTAAGATACATTTTTAAAAATTACTAATTTCAAAAATTAAAAAATGAAATTCGAAAAAGAATTTAAGTGTTATTAACTTTATGAGATTACAAAATTTGTATGTATATCGAAAACATTTTAATTTTCAAAAATTAAAAATGAAACATCTCTGTCTTAACATGAATACTCGATCAGATTCTTTTTTATTTGTTTCAGTATTTTAAGAATTATTTTGTACAGTACATCTATACAGTCTATCCGTAAAATCTCTATATTCTAATCAATTAATTGTTATACGTTTTAATGAAATCATAATCAAAGTTACAATAATTGTTACATTAATTTTGAAAAATTTAACAATTATTGTTAATTTTGATAACAGCAAAAATTAATTGTATAACAACCAAAATTATCCTTTAACAATAGATTACACAATGTTAACAGTGTTTATAAAGATTTACACACGCTTCCTTGCAATTTTTTCCTAATTTTTCTTTTTTTACGGAAATTGTGCTTTACGATAATATGTTATTATCATATCTATTTTTACTCGTAAAATAGTGCGCTGAAAAAATGATCGCAGTGAAGAACGTAGTATTTTACTAGAAATATTATAAAAAGTCTGCAAATGAAAAAAAAAAGAATTAAAAAAAAAATCATAGAGTAATACATAACTGATGATGTTTTTTAAATTTAGAATAATATTTGTTTACGTTAAATGGAAAATATTAGGGTTAAAGATCCTGTGTACACACGTTAAGGCGATCAATATTCAGACGACAAAATAATACCAATTTATCGTTGGGAACCATAAATAAAATTTTAGAAAAAATGTTAAGTGGGGCATATTAAAAACGAATTATAGGTATGTTTGTGATGTGGCGGACGATGGGAAAATGTGCGGCTGTTGCGAGAAACGAAATATTTTACGTATTTCCATTTGGCCCGATCGCATGGCTCGCCGGCGTCGTTTTCATAAACCGAAACAATGGGAGAAAATCGATGGAAAGACTGAGCGAAACGAGCGAGCTTGTTAATAATCAAGCGGTATGACTTTCAAGTATTTCGTTTATTACGTTAAATCATTATTAGAAACGTGTTATATGCATGTTTAAAATAATTAATTAAAGATCAAAGTATCGTTAAAATATGTTTAAGAATTTATAGCAAACATAACTGTTATGCATAAGCACAGTGTTATCGTGTATGGTACAATATTATCGATTATTTCGATACAAAAAAAATCTTATCGAATCAAGACTTCGGTATGGTGAATCTCAAAGTGGTTGCTAAAGTCTAATTCTTATCAGTAGATTTCAATGACGAATTACAGTAGATAAGTGCCACAACCAATCTTTTATTTTATTCAAGGAAACATATTTTCTATATTGAAATATTAAAAACTTGATAATTTTTTATGTTGAGTCCAAAAAATCGAGAATTTTTTTAATGGTCTGGTTAAAAAAATAAATAGAATCTAAAATCAATTTAGCACTGAAAAAATTATTAAATTATTCTTAATTCATTGAAACAATTGTCGAAAATCTGCTAATCGAAAGTTGTACTTTCATTTTACGAAATGCTATATAATGTATAAAAAGTTGGATTTACGAGGAATCTAAACATGGGACGAATGCCCGAGGTAGACGAAACTCTTCATGTTTCCGGAGGGTACGAGAAACAAGAATATTTTGGCGAATGGATTGCAGCCTTTCAAGAAAGGAGCATTTAAAATGGCAATCGACAACCAAGTCCCAATATTACCAATCGTCTATTCGCCTTATTACTTCATTGACAAAAGAATCTGGTTCTTTGGTCACGGTGAGAATACTTTTTTTTAAAATAAAGTTAAATTTTTACGAAAATTTTAAATTAATTATCATTTAAATGAAAAATAAACGTGTTTAAGGTCAAGCAATATTTTTCAATAGCAAAAATTAAATTAAAAACAGGTAAAATCATCGTAAAAACTCTGGAGGCGATTTCGACGAAAGGACTGAAGAGCGAGGACGTCGACAACTTGATCAATAAAACTCGAAAGCTCATGCAGGAAGAATTTGATAAATTGGTCGTCGAAATCTTTGCCCAACTGCCCAAGGATTATCCAGCGCACGTTCAAGAACGTATTGCATTCGAAAAATCTAGACAAACGTGAAACTCTCGCTCAACCACTGTGACAAAATAAACAATTTTTGTGCGTGTTTAAAAAAAAACAACTCACAAAGAAATATATCAGGGACCAATGCGACATTTTAAACGATCGGTGGGCGTCTTCACAACGATGGCTTCGAATTTTATCGAAATTCGAAAGATTTTCTATATCGGCTCAAATCATTGTTTTTTACGTGAAGAGTGAACATATTTATAAGAAAACTGTGATTCATAGAAAAAAAAAATTTCTCATAGTCATTTAGTGCCGAAAATTGTTTATGACGTATGGTTGTTTTTTTATGCGTTTTAATATCGAACATTGTACGACTGTCAACTTATAAATTATTTAGTTTAGTCCACATCAATTTTCTCATTTTTTTAATAATACTTTTTTTGTAAAATAATATTAATTTTCCGTGATGATTGCCAAAAGTTTCATACGATGGATCAACATTGTTTTCGAAATCTTAAGGTAATATTATCGCTATACAGTCTTATTTAAAAGTTTCTTCCAAATTTTGTTACAAATTATTAAAAATTGATTGTACAACATATTCTAAATTCAAAGTTACCTGTATTTGCCACGAATGTACAAGAATTGTAAAAAAAAACATAACTTTCGATTTTTTTTAAATCTAAGGAAAGCTGCTTGAATGTACTGTAAAAAGAAATGTTAAATTTTACGACGATTCAATATCCAGAAATAATCAAAACATTTGGAATCGAAAGTTGCAACATTTTACCGTGTATTCTGATAAAAGAGTACAGAAAACAGGAATTTTAAACAATAAATGTCTTCATTTTTACGTATAATAAATGTAAAAAGAAATGTTAAATTTCACGACGATTCAATATCCCAGAAATAATCAAAACATTTGGAATCGAAAGTTGCAACATTATACCGTGTATTCTGATGAAAGAGTACAGAAAACTGGAATTTTAAACAATAAATGTCTTGATTTTTACGTATAAAAACCTCTTAAAATTTAATACACACGTGCATGTCATATCGAAAATAAAGTTTTGTACGAATTTTGAACGAAATCCGAAGAGAAAATGATTTTTCGTTAGAAGTACCTTGGAGAGAATTTTCGCATTGAAGAGAAATTGCGGACCGGCAACAGTTACGTTCACAGAGGTCGGAATAAAACTGCGGCGCGGTTAAGACTCGTGTCAGTGCGAATACACAACTACCGGCAAGGAAAACCGGTTCGCCCTGCTTCGCTGACTCCGCTCGTACCTAGCGCCTCTTTATATTCCACCTAGCTGCTACCACCTTCTCCATGTTATCCTGATATTGGTGTCTAGGAGCAGGAGCTAGGAGATCGGTAGCAGGATCGGTTAACTTCGCGACTCGCGTCGTGCTTCCTCCACGACTCGACGCTTTCCTCCATCTTTTTCCAACAATCTCGAAATGCATCGATTCCATACCTTTTCTTCTAATATCTTTTTCAATAATCTTTAAACATTTTTTTTTCAGATTAACATGTAGCGATTTTTTTCGAAAATAATTTTAGAGCTCTATTCTTAATAATAATTTACTAATAATTAACTCGATTAATGATTATATGTTGACGATTTGACACGATTTTCAATACGTTTATTTTTCGATCTCAACGCTATGTCGAATCATTCAAATTTTATTCTATTTTCATTCTGCTATACCTTTTTCTAATATTCTTGCTTTGATTTTGATCGTAAATGAAAATTGAATGTTATTTTTTAACTCCTTCTAATCGGTAACTCCATACTTTAATTGGTTATCTTTTTTAACAAAATTTTTTTGGTTACCTTATAATTGTATTGTATATTGTGGATATAAAGTTTTGTTTATCACTCGATAATTATATCTTCTATCGATTATATTTTACTCATTTACAAAGATCATTGGAAAATATAGTAAAATTTTGAACAATTAGTAAACGTAAGTGAAATGTTCATAAGAATACAGAATACCTTAATATTGTTTTTAAAATTACGTTAACTTGTATTATTTTCTAATTTAGGAGAGACTATCCAAATACTCAAGAATAAATGGATCGTTAAGAAAAGTAAAGGCATATTTCTTTACATACCAGCACAGCAGATGAGATTCCGTGAAAATGTCAAATCAAAAGAATACTTATTATAGCAGCAGATTTACGATGCATTAATAATGTTGGAAATGGTGAAAGTTTTGAAAACTCACTATATCACAATTAAATTTATGTTTGGCTATAATGTAAGTTTGAGCATAAAAATTTCACGAAAATTCTACACATTGAGTAACATTCTTAATTGTTAAACTTGCTCTATTAAAACTCCATTGTGGTCTTTCTTGTACTTGTATACAGGACCTTTACATTTTTTGCTCCAAGCTTTTGTCTCAGCCTTTGACAAAATCTGATCCGCATTCACAACAACTTCTCTGCATTTATTCTTATTCGTATAATCACTTTCGCTCTTACATTCTCTTGTTTTTGCAACATATTTTTGCACAACTTCATCTTGAATATTAGTTATAGTTTCAATGGAGGAACTCAAAAGTTTTATCCCATTTGCCTCCTTGTTCTTGTATTTCTTTCGCTTTTTCTTTGGAATATCATTTATAGAACCTAGTTCGTTCTCATCGATACTCCTGTTAAATGAAAATCAAATTTTTAAATAGAATCCGCAAGTATTCTTATTCTGTATGATGCGAGCTATGAATCATGAACCTTAAATTAATATACAAACTAAATAAGGACGCAGGCAAAAAACTTACCTCTCTAAAATAGCATCCAATTTCTTAGCAACGTAATCCTTGAAAGTTTGCGATACTCCAAAGCTTTCAAAATTATCAACTCTTTCTGTAACTCTGAGCGAAGGTCTGGTTTCCTCCTTTTTCTCACATGCGGAATCTAAGAATAAAAAAAAAGTAAAATTACATGAAATTTTCATAATTTGTATAAAAAATAAATACAATTAATTTCACAGTTATAAAAGATACAGGATAAAATGAGTCTTTTAAATAAAAATGTTGGCTTGAAGCATTTTCTATGGACATTCAAAAAATGGAGCGAATTCGAAAGTTGAGAGAAGAGAGGTTACGAGTTGCGATACAATCGAAAGAAAAAGTGAAATGAGGTTATGTAAGACTGCGAAGGAGCAAATCACCGGTTTTCGAAGATTTTTTGGATGTAAACAGTGACTCGGGCAGGAATCTCTCATCGCAAGCCTCTCTAAAAGCGTCGATATCAGTTTCGTCATCCTCGCTCGACGTCGAATCTCGTTTATTTTCTCCCATACCGAACTACAACTTTATTATCGAGAAAAACAAAAACAAAAACAAAAATTGCCGGTGTTTCGAATGTCACATCTAGCAGCGCTGCGCGTTGTCGAGCGATCCAATCTAACCAAAAAGTTAAAAGTTATCGTCGAATCTCGTGTTTTTACCGTCGCGACTTTAAAATCTGTCGATCAAATATCCCGCTTCCAGCGTCGTTTTCCATCGACCGGTCGTCTCGCCAACACTCGTTGGTTCGTCAGTGACGCGACGCGTTTCTCCCCGGCTCGTGTGTTTACCGAGGCGAGAATGTCGCGGAAGAGGTATTTCGAGAATCCCTATGAAGCTTGCGAGGACAAAGTTGCCAGAACGGCAGCCAGTATTGACGAAAAAGTGTTAAAGAAAGATTTGGTGAACATAATAAACGATATAGAGCTAAAGGAGCCTCCGAAAAATTCGTGCCACAAGGATGGCTTGTACGTCGGATCAGCAGGTATCGCTTACGCGCTGCTGCACGTTTACACGCAGTTGTCGTCGCACGGCGACACTTCTGTCGACTCTTACGTTCCTCTGGCGACCGAGTATTTGCGCGCACCGCTGAAATCCGCTGAAAAGTCAGACAATAAAGCATCAAAATGCGGTTTTCTCTTGGGACACGGTGGAACGCTGGCCGTGGCCGCGGTTCTTGCCAACACCGTCAACGATCCGACCCGCGACTCTCTCATAAAGCGTTACGTCGATATGGGAGAAATTTTCCAGCCTCTGGACTTCTTGCCCGGCGGCTCGGACGAATTTTTCGTAGGGCGAGCCGGATATCTTTACGGCTCTATCTGGCTCAACAAGAAGCTCGGGAAAACAGTCGTGCCCGTCAGTCTGATGCACGAAATAGCGCGGAAAATCATAACTTCGGGCAGAAATTATGCGACGAGGCACGACAGTCCCTGTCCCCTCATGTATTCGTATCACGGAACCGAATACCTCGGCGCTGCTCATGGTCTTTGCGCGATCTTGCAAGTTCTCATACAGGTGTTTATTAATTTTAACGTCAATTCAAATCAGGGATTGCCAGAGATCAATACTGTTCTGAGAAATGAAAATTTTTCAATACATAATCTTTATTGCCTCGTTGATGAAATTAGCATCAACCATTGAAAAATGTTCATTTCTCAGAAAAGTATCGAGCTCTGCCCATCACTGATTCAAATTTGATTAAGGTAGTTCCTCCGGGACAGTAAAATTAAAAGTTTTTATCTCAATTTATCTCTGTACCATGTGATTTTTGAACTTAAGGTAGGAGTCGCGTAAAATCGTTTGAGACAGAATTTCTTAAAAATTTGCACAAATTTTCTTTGAGGTCGTGTCGAAATGTATGCCAAATTTTAT